>JARVJO010000165.1:13659380-13675392 GCA_031762555.1 Cynodonichthys magdalenae | reverse complement strand
TATATATATATATAGAAGGCAAACAGTGATATTTTTACTGGGTGTCTGTTACCGAAATAGCTCATGAACGACTGGACATGTTTTTATTAAAGTTGCAGGAATTATTTGAATGAACATCTACAACTGATTAACTTTAAAAGTCAAATTCAGGATGCCAAAAATGGCTTTAGTTATAACAAAAATGATTATAACTTAGTCAGTTTTACAGATATTAAGCTAAAATTGGATGAGGTTGTGGACATTTTGCTCGAGATTACCTTGAAAAACGATGCACGACTTTATTTTTAAGGTTTTAAAAAGATGGCTAAAACTGCATGACAGGTGGAGGGCAATATGCAGTCATTTGTTAGGATGACAAACATTAAAATTTTTTTTTTTTTTTCCTGCAGAAAATCAACAGGAAGAAGCACTTCTCTAAAACCAAACACAGCAAGTTTAATGAGTCGGGCCAGCTCAGCGCCTTCTACTTGTTCTCCTTCGGCTGGGGCACAAGCATCCTGCTTTCTGTATGTGCAGCTTTTTAGCTTGTATTGTTCTGTTTTTTGTTTGCTTTTTTGGTTACACTGAATTAAAAAAGCCTCTTTGTTCTTAGGAAAACTTCCTGTCCAATCCCATCTCTCTGTGGGAGGGTTACCCTCACACGCTGATGCCGTAAGTTGCACTGTTGTTTGTAGAATCATGTTTGTTATTTATGGATAAACTGAAACAATTACCTGCCACTTAAGTTCTTTTAAGAGCACTAAAATACTAAAAAATGTTCTCTTTCAGGTTCCAAATGAAATTTTTCTACATTTGTCAACTGGGTTACTGGTTACATGCTCTCCCAGAACTTTATTTCCAAAAGACGAAGAAAGTAAGTGTGTGTTTGAGGGTGTGGTGGAAGCAAGGATGACTGACTGTAACTTGTGTTTGGCCTCTTCCTGTTTGACTTCCTTGTGGCCATGTGTTATTGTTTCGAAGAATCGTGTGCCTCTTGCTGAAATGACCGTGCAGAACCACACTGCTGTAAATATTTTGACCACTCTCAGCCTCCTGTCGTTTTGTGTTTACCCTTTTAGGAGGATATTCCACGCCAGCTTGTGTACATCTTCCTGTACCTGGTTCACATCGCTGGCGCCTACATTCTGAAGTAGGTGCTGCCACCTACGAAAAGCTGCAATTAAGAGTGTAATTATGAGGCGGTTGTATGTAGACTGTGTGTTTTTAAAGATGCCGGCTTTTGTGTATTCCAGTCTGAACCGTCTGGGCCTGGTCCTGCTGGTGTCGCACTATTTCGTTGAGTTCCTGTTCCACGTTTCACGCCTGATCTACTTCAGCAACGAGAGCAAACAAATGGGGTAAGTCTATAACATTAACTAAGTCCAATATTGGATTTTGAAAGTCTTAAATGCTCCTGTTTTTGGTTTCGTAGCTTCACCATCTGGGCCGTCTTGTTCGTTCTTGGACGGCTGCTCACTCTGTCCCTGTCGGTCCTCACGGTGGGCTTTGGCCTCTCCACAGCTGAGAAACAAGGCTTCGATTTGGCTGCAGGGAACTTTAACATTTTGTTTGTTCGGTAAGCGTCCAAAACATTTTAGTCTAATCCTAAAGACTGTAACAGGTATAATGAAAAAAAGCTTGTGAACAGTTTAGCTCTATAGGAGCAGGGTTCAACGAGACTTCATTTTTTTTAATGTCATGCCCGATGTGAAAGGCTACCTGCCTAAAACAAAAATGTTCAAAATTTGATTCTGTTCTACAAAATATTTACAGGACATCAGATGCAAACATTGCAGACTGAGTCACTAAGTCAGTCAATTGCATTATCAAAAACATATTCAATAAACTGTTAAGACCTTTCCAGTGTTTCCCTTAGAGTATTGGCCTTGGTAGGGCTGCTTATGAAAACAGAACGATGATCAACGGCAGAAAACCTCTCGTATTTATTAATAGTGTTCAGCTTTTTTAAAATACAAATTACAGAATGGGAAAAAGTCTGCAATTTGCATTAATTGAATCTTCTATAGCTTGTCTCATATCTAAAGATACATTTAATATATCTTGAACTGGAGTCTCCTGACAACTTAATAGTAAATCTGACGCCATTTAAACTAGTCAGAATGTAATTAGCGATATTTCAAATAGGTATTTTGCCATGTTAGCATATATTTTAAAGATATCTTCATTTAGTTTTTTTATTTATCCTTTTAATTCATTCATAAAAACAAAATCTATGTACTGCATTAGTAAAGTAAATCATACCCCGAATGAAAAGCGTGCAGAGAGAAGAAAAAAAATCGTATCTGCCCCTTATTTTAAAAAACAAAAAACAAGTTAAACAAACAAGCTCAAGCTGGAAAAATCTCCAAATTAAATAAAATAAAATAAAACAAAATACAACAATTTTATTTATTATCTTAAAACTAATAAGTCTAGTCATAACACAATATCAGATATCTGGAATGCAAGTGTGTTGAAGCAAATAAATGTAATAACAGCCTGCCATACAGTGAGCTTCCGCCTGTTGCTAAAATGAACTGCTGCTGCACTCGGAGCAGAAGCAGACTGTTACATTAGCGAGATGGACTTATTGAACGAACGTCCATTTTATTTTATTTTTTCCTCCCAATCTCGGTCTTTAACAATAAATTTAAAAAAATACGTTTTTCCTCCGACAACTTGTGAAAAATCTACAGTTAATGCTTCGCTCTGCGCGACGTGCAGGGAGGGAGGGAGAATATTCAGTTATGCGTGACGTAACTTTTCTACAGTGGGAGGGGGTAATCAAAGGTTTATTTTCTGTTTACATGTTTTAAATGCTTTCTTCATTTATTTGCAGAATTTTTTGATTAAATGGCCGTATAAAAAAATAAATAAAAGAAATGGTTTACCTGTCCCGGGCAGCGGTATTTGTCGAACCCTGTTTATGAGGTCCTGTACAAAGAGTTGACTGAGCTGTTGGTGGCTACATGAAGCTTGATGAATCTCCTCATAGAACGTTTGATGACTCATACGTTTGACATTTTCCATCTTCTTATCGGCCACGTATTTGTTGCCTCTCATCTGTTAGGATGACCGTCCTGGCAGCCATTTGCTTCACGCAAGCCTTCATGATGTGGAAGTTCATCAACTTTCAGCTCCGCCGATGGAGAGAACATGCCGAGGCTCAGAGCTTGAAAAAGAAACAAGCTCCTACCAAGAGCAAATCAAAGAAAGACAAAGGTGAGAGGGCGAGAGCCTTGATTGTTTAAACAGAAACGGGAACATCTATCCTGAAAGCAGACCAACATTTATTAAAATCTTCTGCGGTGGTCTTTATTGAAACTTGGTTGTGTTGTGTGTTTTTAGCCAATGGAGTAAATGGAGTGAACTCTCACGGTGCTGATTCACCAAGATCAAGAAAAGAGAAGTCCTCATAAGAAAAACAAAGAATACATTCCCCCGAACCCTTTCCTTTTTCTCTCCCTCTCTTTCTCACACACACACACCTTTCTCAAAGATCCACCTCTCCTGGGGACTTCATGACCGGGTCCAGCCAGCGGACTCCTCAACTCCTTGACCCTGATGTGCATTTTCAACTCCTCACACAGGACAGACCTCCCAGTTGGAATTCCCAGGGCTGTTTAGCTTTAGCTTGTTTTTGCGAGTCTTTGCCCTGCCGTGCCATATTGAATTGGGGAGGGGGGTTGGTTAACTCGAATAAACTGAAGGAAAGACCTTATTTAAGAAGTGCCTATTGATATGAATTGCTTTTGTACAGTGTGTAATTTTAAAGATTTCAGGAACGATCACTTCACTGTTTTTCTCCCACTTCAGGTCATTTGAAGCTTAAAGGGATAGTCTGGTCTAATCTTTTTTTTTTACTGGTTCTAACAAAAAGTCGTCCATGAGTGGTACTTGATCAGCTTTGACATCCGTCATACGCCACAAAGTATAGAGTAACAGAGCTGAAGTCTTTATCTAGGCTATTGACTTATTTTTAATATTCAAAAACAACTCTTCCTCAAAATCAATACTCGTGTGAGATGCTACAATCATAAACCTCTAAACCTTTGCATGACTCAGCTGTTTTCTCTGTGCTCTGACTCAAGTCGTTGCTGATAAGGTACTAGTTTTTTATGGCTCTTTGACAGAACATCACTTCACAAATAACCAGGCAATCGCTCCGTATCAGATACTGTGTATTCCAGTTTGTTTTCTTCTCCCCCCTCGTGTGTTTGTAACCATTAGCTCAGCTTCTTTGCAGATGACACCTGTTTTTATCTTGGAAGCTATATGCAGGGGATTATAAATTCCCTTTTTCTTTTTGAAAAGTGGACATTATCTCGATCTATACGAGAAAAATAGTCCAAATCTAACCCACTTACGCCACCTCAAACATATGCAGACCACCTAGAAATAGAAAAAAGCTATAATGCAACAGTTTAACGTTTTTTTCTTCTTTTTTTTTTTTTGTATTAAACTAGAATGTACAAAGGCAACCAAGGATAGCAGGAGTCATTATGCTGTAAGGTACATTTATGGCTCAGTATTGTACAAAACGTCCAGGAGAAAATTAGTAACCTGACGTAGCATTAAATTATCTGAGATTAGAACAGCTTTATCACAACAGAACACGTTTGTCATGAATTTACATGGACTCTGTTGCTTACAACTGTATTCATAATGCTGTTATGGACACTTTGTGTTTTAGTTTTTATTTGTGGGTCTTTGTATGAAATGGAAATCGGCAAAAACATCCCTTTAGTGATTTAGACTGAATGATTGTCTTGTGTAGCGTGGCCTCTTCTCATGTTTTTAATGGAGTGGTTTCATTATGTGTTTGGTCCTGAGATTACAGTTTAGCTTAAAGTCCAAAAGACTGATTTATTGTAAAAGCATGGACTGCAAATGGAATATATTTATATTTTCTCATCTCCATACCCATTACTGTGCCAAATAGGCCTGGTTGACTGTTGCTGACCATTTGCCTTTTACTATGCGCCATAAAGCTACGGAGGCCGATCGACTGTATTTAAAAGGTTTGGTTACCTAGGTAACACAAACAGAACCCATTTAACCCATAAAAAGAACCCATTTAGTCATTTTAAACACGTGAGCCATGATTAACAGTATTTTGGTTTTCTCAAATTGTTCTGGGGGTTTATCTTGTAAAGAAATAAAACTATTTAAAAAAGCAAGGATTCAGAAAAAATGTTTTGGCAGCACAGATGACAAACCACAGTTTGAGGAAATCAACAGTCTCTATTGGAAAATTGAGAATTACAAGAAATATTTAATGCAAGTACTTCTCTGTTTTCTGGAAATGTTTTATTAGATGGCAAAAGTAAAAGTACACTGGTGCAGTTTCAACCTTGTAACAATGCAGTAAAAGTTCAGAAACTGAGTTTTTACAAAGTGCAAGAAGTTACGTTTATGGTAGTTTGAGTTCTGAGTGCAGTTTGATTAAAAATTACAACAAACTGCATTAAACATTTTTTCATTTTAGTTGATCAGAATTAAAAGATGTATAAAACCATTCCTACTAATAAAATATACTGATTTACTGGGGGGCACTGAAAGATGTCCAAAAAATCCTTTTAGAATATCTATTTGTCCAAAACAAAAAACATTTTGATATCCAACCTATTTTTTCCCCTATCTACAAACGTCATTCTTCCTAGGACGGCTGATGTCTTATCATGGGTATCAGGCACCAGATATTCACAATCTTGTCTACAGAGAACAGTTATAGATATGATAAATATTTTTTTACTATAAACATAAATATCTATTTTACTTTATCTGTTTTATGTTAAAAGTATATTCTGAAAAATGTAAGATATCTGTAGCCCAATATATGTAAACAGGATAATGACTTTTGGCATATCTGATACCATACTGTATATTTATGGAGTTTATTAATCACAGGACCAAAGTTCTGTGTAATACAATAAGTCATGGCAGTAGTCATTATAAAAGACTACAAAATTAAAATCAGCCTAATAGCAAAAATGTTTTATGTGGATAGAAAGAATGATATCCTTAAAAGCTAAAATGTTTATTTTGGGCTAAAACTGTACAACATACTCAAATTTGAACCATTTTAGTGAGCACTCCTGGTTCAGTCATGTGACTAAGAGGAACTCTGGGCACTGAAGTTTTTATTTCCAAACTCTTGGTGCACCTTGGCAGCTACTGTGACCATTAGGCAAATTTTTTAGAAACTTTTTTTTTTCTCATAGCAAAGGTAAGTTTTCACTCACACAGCTGTTCTAATCCTTAAATGTCATATTTCAGCTAGTCTAGTTTGACAGTATTTCTAAAACAATCTCATTTATAGTAGGTCTGTCAAATATTGCTGCAACATATATGTCACATCGGGTAATGAACTCTAAATTGTACAGAAAAATTCCATGTGACATATTTGTCACAATGAGACTGAAACTAATACTTTGCTTAGTCAATTTAGCTCATGCAGTTGTTTTACTAAATATTTTTGTTAATCTAAAATCACATTTAACGAAAAATAAGCAGGAAAGTTTATGAAAATATTAAAATTAAATTTATTATAAATTTACTATGTATGCCCATGTATGTTTGTGTTTCCATTGGATGGAGGTATTAATTGCAAAAAAAAAAATCAGAAACGTGTTATATAATGCATTTATCATAATTTCAAATTCAATTCAACTTAATATTTTATTGACCCAGGGAAATTAAATTTACAACCTCCTAAAGGATTAAGAAGGCCGCCACAGCCAACTGACTTTAGAAAACACAAATAATTACTATAACTCAATCAATATTGCGGATATTGTCCAAAAATGTGGAGTGGTTGTAGCTGAGTTGTTCCCGATGCATTCAACAAGTTCAAAATGTAGCATTAACTGTTGTAGTCAATCCTGTGTGTTAGCAAAATATATTTCACAAATCACTGGATGAATTCTAATGAAACTTGCAGAAAGTAATCAACTGGTAAGCTTTTAGAGTCAATCCAATTTAATATTAGCCAACAAAAAAATGACTATAACTTGATCAGATAAGCTAAAATGTAGTAGCTGAGAGTCATTATTGACACATACTCTGAGCGTGAAATTAGTATCTTTTTTTTTTGAAGTTTGACCAAAGTGGATACAACACCATTTCTCATAAGAAGAGCTTAGTCTCAAACTCTGGCATAAATTGTGTCTGCAATATGAAAAAAAGAAAAAACTCAGCTTTTAATTTATGAATAGGAATTTAAAAAGATGAGAAGACCATTAGTAAGCTGGAAAGTTCTGTTTGTAATATGAACTGTAAAATCAGAAACTAAGCCTATATCAGTAAAAAATAACCTATGTATGACTAATAAAAAAAAACTGTTATGACTTTTGTTTTTGGTGGGGCACCCCCTGGGCCCCCTCTTTGAAAAGTTCCTGGGGGCACCCCTGCTCCACCACTCAGCTCTCCCATACAAATCTTTATTCAACCTCAGAAATTGAGGACATGACCTTAACTTAGACTAGAAGCAGCTCACCACTTGGAGGTGGTGTTGCACAAGTTTCAACTGAAAAAGCAAAAACTGCTGACAACCGCTTAAAACTCATTACATTTTGACTATAAAACTGTTTATCTAAATATCTTATTAAGTAGGCCAATGACATGCTTATTTGAAAGAATAAAAGGGAATAAAATAGCAATATCTCAAAGCAAGTTTTAACACCATTTGTAGTTTTCTGAATTAGTCAAGTTTTTAATTATCACTTTACTATCAGTGATTTGTAAACTAATAGATGAATTTTAATATTTTAAAAAGAAGTAGTAAATTTTGTTTTCCAAAAGTGTGCTTATTGTGATCATTTTAAAAGCATTACACAAATGTTTAGAAGCTTAATGTTACATGCATTATATTGTATTTTGTATTCTGTCTAAGGAGAAACAGGCTGTACTGTGCACTTTTTTTCTTGAGAATGCATGAAATGTTGTTCTGCATCTTTCCAACCACAGCACGCATTAAAACAGTGTGATGACTCCAGGCAACAGTCGGCCGATGGCGGAATAAATGTCGACAAACTGATGTTGATTAATCGAACAGCAAGTACCTTCATCCTAACAGGTAAAACGGACTAGGTTGCATACGAGCCGCCCCCCTTCGGCGGTGAGTTGCTGCTGGAGCCCCGTGATTTGGTTTGGTGTGGGGGAGGATAGCAGCTACCAGTCAGATAAACACTCAGCGTTGGGTTTGCAGAGTAGGAGGAACATGGCGGCGCAGTTAGCCAGCAGAAATGTTCCACTACCGCGAAGGTCAGAGTTGCTTCGATTAAACGGATTTTAACAGCGAAGACTCAACGAAAAGTGCCACATTGTAAGTAGCCACGCGTGTCTGTACTCCACGCAGGGAAGAAATCGTGTCTTTTTTTAATATATTAAATCTAACGTTTCAGCGCGAGAGGGATTCAATCTCGGTTGTGGGTCTGTCTGACAGAGGCTCTCGCTTCGGCGTTAGCCTGTTAGCAAGCGTTAGCATCTTGGCTAAACTCGCTACTTGTGGCAGTTGTGTTTTCTGCAGATAACTCAATTAGAAGACGTAGACATTAAGATTGCAAAAAACGCTTCTGGATTTATTATATGCCGTCATGTTTCGTGACGGGGCAGCCACGTGTGCGTTTGATTAAAAATGCTAAATTTGACGTGCACATTTTTACTTTCATGTGTCATTGTTTTTTGTGCTGAGTTAGCGAGTGACCCGTTCCTTCAACGCTGGACGAAGTTCGCCAGTTTTTACTGGAGCATAGTTAGCATGCTAACCAAGTAGCTGGTGGCTAGTTTCGCTCTTATTTTTTGGCAGAAAATGAGTCGAAGACAGCCCTCAGCAGTATGTGTCAAGCTAGTGATGTGGTTGTAACGAAGCTTCTTTAACAACTTGCCATTTGAGTTTAGCTTAGGGTTTCTTGTTTGTTTTTTCGCTTAACTCTCTCTTCTATTCTGTTTGGCATTTATTATCGGTACTCTGAACTACCAGATTATCTACTCTAAAGCTTGAAACGTCAGAAAAAAAGTTGTCAAGAAAGTTGGCTGCCATAACAGGAAACTATCGTGCCTGCAGTTTTACAGTAGTTGTAATTATGTATAGAACAAGTATGCTTGCACACAAATATTGTCTCGGTGGACATAGAGGTAGAACTGCGGTGGTAGATAAATAAAAAATATCATTTTGAGAGTGTTGATGCTTTTAAAATTTAAAAGAGTGATCACCTGTCAGTACAACTCCTTATTTTAACAACACACTAAACATAAAAATAATCCTTGGCTAAAAATACAATTGACTCAGTAAAAACTGTAATTATTGTCTGTCACTCATTACATAAGCTGAAATTGTGCAACTTTTAAAATGTGCTTTGATCGACATCATTTTAGGAGAATGTGGGTTCTGTTTGAGTTTTCGTTTCACATGCAGCTGCTGATGCAAAAAGAGAACTTCTTTTAATTTGCCTTATCTGAAGTCTTTCATTCTTGCATGCTTCTCATGCGCACGTCTCAATGTTGACACTTATACAATATATTGTACAGCCTTGTTTGAACCTATAGCTGAACAGAGTGTGCTTTTCTGAAAAATCTAAGGCACTGATGCAGCGTGGGGGGATGCTGCTTGGAGGTTAGTCGTGCTTGTGTCTCGAGTGCAGTGCTCTCCTAAAGGGTCCTTCTGCTTGACTGATTCAGGACTATACAGGCAGACAGCTTGTGTCATTTCAATGAGTGTCAGCACTTCTCTCCGTAATTCTGGAGGAACGCCTCCCGTGGAACCAGTTGAGCAGCCTCTGTTGCATCACTCTGCCCACCTGATGGTGCACAGTACTTGTCACATTGCTGATACGAGATCTAACACGACATGTTGTTCAGCTGCTGTTTGGCTGCGACTTCATTGCTTCTGTGAAAAATGTGTTGCGATGGATTTCAGTTGTAGCTGCCTGTAGTCGTACGAAAGGAAACATTTGGAGAAGTTTAAAATGAACACTGTCTGTGAGAATCATGTTTATTTTTATTAATACCAACTTACCAGTCAAAGCATATTTAATTACTCCCCCA
Source organism: Cynodonichthys magdalenae (assembly GCA_031762555.1). Classification (NCBI taxonomy): domain Eukaryota; kingdom Metazoa; phylum Chordata; class Actinopteri; order Cyprinodontiformes; family Rivulidae; genus Cynodonichthys; species Cynodonichthys magdalenae. The sequence goes on along the minus strand of JARVJO010000165.1, from coordinate 13,665,366 downwards.
ACAGATAGATCCATCAGAGGCTTTTGACTTCTTATTTTGTATTTGTCTTAATGTGTGATTTTGTCAGTTTAAATTTCCTGACTTTGTAAGACAATCAGTTGAAAACCATTCTGTGAATCTAGGGTAAATTATTTGATCTGATGAGAATGGTCTCATGGATGAAAGTGCCCTTATCCATAAGACAAGAAGTCACTTAAAGGTAGGGGTGTCCCAATACAACTTTTTAACTTCTAATACGATACCGATATTTCAGACTTGAGTATTGGCCGATACAGATATTGACCCGATACGATATTAGAACAAATACTGCATACTTTTATTACTTTTTTTTGTGGTATGGAATCTTTAAAAAAAATCTTGATCAAATCAGTCTGTAAGCAATAGTCAACAACAGTACATATGAAAAAGACTGGTCCCATTTTATTATTAACCAGTGAGTTACATAATTTTTTAACTTAAACAAAAATATTGTACAATTAAATACAATAAATAAATAATACAATAGAAAACCCTGAAAATTACCTCAATAAATCCAATTAAAAACAAAATATACAAAGTGTAATATAACAAGTCAAGGTCACTTAACTTATTTATGCTGAATCCAAGCGCTGCTGGATAGAAATCCTGAGCAGACTACTGGAATGGATTGCTTGTATCGAAGTGCTTTTTGGTGATTTTTTGGCTAGTATCAAACCAATATTCGATATTGATATCTGATTGGGACACCCCTACTTAAGGTTTTCAGTCTGTAAATGAAGTAAACTGTGTAGTACATCTGTCACAGTCACCGTGGACTATTATGTCTGCAACAATGTCAAACCAGAAAACATATTTTAGTAGGGTGGTCTTTCATCCTTTCAATAGAGCTGCAAAGACATATCAAATATGATCCATCCTGTGCTTTAAGCATCAAAAGGGAATGTGTAAGTATTTATAATAGGACAGTAGCTATGTTTACATGCGCAAAATTCTTTGATCGGATTGAAATATATTCAAATTAAACAATCCGAATGCATCGTTTACATGGGCACAATCCGATCATGAGGAGCATTTACATGCATCAAACTTATTCAGGATAAAAGCACTGACATGCGCAGAGTTGTTAACTTTCCCTAAAAAAACACAGAAGAAGTTTTACTTCTGTGATGAACATAAACAAAGGTCTTCTGAGCGCCCAGAATTGACCCGCGACAGGTTTTAATAACGGTGGAGACATTACTGCACTCCTTGGTTGAGCTGCAGGTGACGCGCAGATTTTTATTTTTTTATTGTATTTTTTTTGCGAAGCAACGCATGGTGTTTGTCTTCCTTCTTTATTTAATGAGAGAACGGGAGGAAAAGTTCTGTGCTGCTGCTGCTCCCTCCACAGATGTGCAGAAACCGATGGATGAAAGTCAGAAGTCATGCGCAGTCAGGTCAGTTTTCTACAATCAGAACAAGATGATCGGATTAAGTGTTTACATGCACGCTGTTCAGATTATCAATCGGCATAAACCACCCCTCTCATTTCGATTAAAAATTCATTCGGATTGAGCTGAATCGGATCAGAATAATCCGAATGAGGTGTTTACATGACGCATTTTTATTCCGAATGGCTGTTTAATCCGATTACTTATGTCCATGTAAACGTAGCTACTGAGTCTGTGAAAGAATTCTTGTCTGTACACAATGGCAGAATGTTTTTCCACCTTAAAAGAAGCAAAATAATTCATGTACGCTGGCTTGATGTTAAATTTGAGAGAAATAAATAGGATGAAGATCAGGCTTCTGACATTTGGGACGCTCTCTTCATGTGACGAGGAATGCAGTCCTGTTCATATTTAAGTCTACATTCCTTCAGTGTCTGTAGCATAGTTGAATGTTCAACTTATTTTTTTTTCCTGCTTCAAAGTAAAGACACCTTAGGTTTATTAAAGAACAGTATTAACAGTAATAAAGGAGAAAGAACTAGGGGTGAATTTTTGAAAGCATATTCAACCAAGTCCTGTTTGTGTGAATGTTTATACAAGAATAACTGGCTGGAAGTTTTGCTATATTAACTTGGCACATAGCTCTGGGTGTTTCCTGAAAGTAGTTCTTTCCTTGGAACAGGTGTGTGTCATGGTGATACCTGCTCTGTAACATGATTCAAACTCAATCGCTCTGCTTGTAAATGGCCTTTTTTTAAACCTAGGTCTTAAGCAATCCTAAATTTTACTCATTACAGCAGTTGAATTATAATTTTAGCTTCTTGCCATATTAATGTCCATTTATTTTTATTTTACCGTTATTTACCCAGGCAAATCCCATTGAAATCATTGATCTATTTTGCAAGGGAGGCCTGGGCCTGGAGGCGACCTATTATACATGTTTTTGGTCTGTTGGAGGAAACTGGAGTACCTAGAGAAAACTCATGCAAGCACGTGGAGAACATGCAAACTCCACACAGAAAGACCCCAGGTTCGTACCGGGGATCGAACCCAGGACCTTCTTGCTGTGAGGCATCAGTGCTAACCACTGTGACGACGTTCTGCCATCAATTTAAATAACCTGACAATGTGTTTCAGTGCTCCCTTGATGGTGGTCTTGGCGTCATGTATGCAGTGACCTTTGCCCTGTGATATGCTGCCTTGTTGCATCACCTGAGTGATACAGTAGTCGGTCGTTTGACCCTTGTTCTGTTGCACACGCTGTAGTTTGTATGCCTTCTGTTGTGCTAATATATCTGTGCAGTATTTAAAGTTATGTAGTCCAGATCCTCTGTGATGTTAAATTTAAATGACTGATGCACTGTTGTTAGGATAAAAATTGAATTAGTCGGTCCTCACAAATCAACAGACAATTTGAGTATTACTTTTCCAAATGTCATTGCTTTTTAGTTTTTTCCCCTCATTTACAGAGAAAACACAAACCGGACACCTTATGATCTAAACATGATAAAATTGATTTGAACATTAAAAAAAAAAACCTCTGCTAATGTTCTTTCAGATGCTCCCTTCTGCAGGGGTTGGCACAGCAAGCAAACTTGCATGAAAAATTTGGCAATAGTTTTTCGCCGGATGCCCTTTCTGACACAACCTGGGCTCAAACCAGCTGCCTCAGGATTACAAGACCGCAGTACTGACCACCAAACTACAGCAGCCTCATTAAAATAAATAAATAAAGGCAGATAAAAAGTCATTCTTTTGTGGCTTCTCTTAAGTGTTTTTCTCCTATAATTTTTTCCAATTTAATACATCTAGAATTTTTCTATAATTATGTGTTGATTCAATACACCAGATTATAATAACAAATAAAATAACACAAAATAAAGCCTTGTGACTGGGGCTGTACAATAGTACTACTTGCAATGTGTGAAATCATTGTTTAATATTGCAGTGGCAACAATGATTGTGATGAACCCACAATTTCCTCATTCCTCACTTTCTCTTCTGTCATCACTATCCTCTAAACTAGGACTGTACACCAAGGCCACTGAGAGTCTGTTAGATTGGCTCATATGTTTTTAGCAGCAGAACATAAAAATATAATTGCCAATGAACACGTTAAGTATTTTGCAATATAGATACTGTTCTCACTGATATTATGATGTTTGTAAAGTTTTTACAAATTGGGAATTGTGACCCCAAATTTAGCCAGTTTAGGTTGGGTCAAAATGACCTACGAGGTCTTAGTTTTAACACTTAGGCTTCATTGGTCATTTTGACCTAAGAGCAGCAGGAGGATTAAACAAGGGTATAGTGACAACACAAACAGTCTTAATAACTGTGATAGTATTTGCTTGATATTGGAAGGACAAATGAAAGTTAAAACCTCAGCTGGAAGGTAGACCTGAAGTGCAATGTGTTAAAAGAAAAACAGTCAAAAAAAATAAAAGTAAACGTGATTTAAGTTAAGATTTAACAGACTGGATTACATTATGTTATCTGCCCATCACACATGCTACAAGGTCTGCACAGTATTCTTGACACGTTGTGCCCTTCTCCTTGTTATCTGTTTGCCTTGTCTCTGGGCATCTCACCCTGCTGTCTCTGCATTTGTGTCGTCATGGAAACAGTCGTGTGACAGGTCTTGGGTGGGCGTGAGGGATGAGCAGTGGGGTAATGGCCGGGTTTTGCTGCACAGAGATGAAAGGGAGGGTGAAACGGTAAAGAATAGATGTCTTAAGTGAAGCGGAGATGGTTGATGGAGAACTGAGAGGGTTTTGACATGGAAGAGATGAAGTGGGGATTATTAACTCCATCTCTGCTTCATGACTTGTTTTCGTTGTGTTATTAGCTGATCTCAGATTAGCTTCCCTTTGTGTCTGTGTCAACATCAGCTTGTTAAGGGGAACCCTCTTGGTTTAACACTATGTGCTTTTTAAAAATTATTCAATTTCACAAATGTTCAGTATTAATTAGACAAGTGCAAAAAATATTTTAAATTATATATAATGTAATTGAATTATTCCTTTGGAACCTCACGTTTGGCTGTCAAAAGTAACAGATATGTACAACAGTTTGAATAAAATTTTCTGCAAGGGGAAATTTAAAGTAGCATTTAGCTTGTGGGACAATTGAACAAAGTAAATGTGATACCTGTACTAGTGTGCACTGACATGGATACTGAACAATTGTAGTGTTGTTATTAGTGTATACTTTTTTACCAGATGCCAGTCACTGTCTGACATTTGTTGCAACATGTCACCATTATATTATTTATTAATTAAAGCCTTGATCTTTGGTTTTTGCCATTTTTCCATCTGAAGATTTTCTCAAAAATACAGTCTATTGTTTAGCAAGTTTGCAAGATGAAAACAAGTTTGGATTCAAAGGAAACAAAATAAAAGTAAATAAAGTCTTTGCATCGAAAGTAGAACGTTTATTTCAGTTTGCAGGTCTGAACAACATCCAACACGTGTCCCCTCTCATTGGGATTACATTTGTTGTAAAATCAGGTCTTGTGTGAGTGTCCAGCTTTGAAAAGGTAGAAATATTCCTTTGAGCTGGTAACAGAGGTAGTCAAAGGTCCAAACTGGCTTGTTTGTGTGAAGTAACACTACAATAAAAACAATGATTTTGTCTTCCAGCTGATTCTGCATTCCTAGCTTAATGGATGTAAGCACACACTGATGTGGCCATGTGCCACAGCTGTTTGGTTTGTGAATAGCTGTGGTAACTTTGTAAGCACATACATAGATGGATTTGGATTTATCAATATGCACAGATCAACCTGAGTTCCCTCATAGGTGTTTTTTTTTTTTTTTTTCCAAAATAAAATTAACAAGAAAACAAAAATGAACAATCCATTTTTTTATTACCAGTACTGTCTGTATTGTAAAGCAGTGGTGCCGAATCCTCGTCCTCCGGCCATTATCCTGCATGTTTTAGAGGTTTCACACGATTTGAATGAATAGGTGATTAACAGGCTTCTGCAGAACTTGAAGAGGTAATTTAATCACTGAATCAGTTTTGTGGGAGCTGGGAATAGAGTAAAACATGCCGGATAGCAACCCTCGATAGATCAGGATTGGACATCCCTGGTTATAAATTGGTACTGAATAAGCAGTGGTTCAGTACGTTATACTGACTTATTTTTTAGTTGATACCAAGGACACCTATTTTCAAATTCTTTCAGTTAGCTTGTTGTTGCATAAATGTAAAATCATTTGCATTTGCGTCAAGAGTCATGTAAAGAGTGACAAACTTCTGCTTCTTTAGTAATGTGTTGTGGGGTGGTTGTTTTTTTTTCTCTAACGTCCTGTTGAGACCTGGCACTGTATTGGGGAATTTGTAAGTGAAAAGCTCTAAGTAAATGTGTTCACCCCTAGAAGTCTAATGAAAACCCCAAAACATTTTTGTGATTGGATGTCAATCACCAGCCCTGTATTCAGATACACACACACACACACACACACACACACACACACACACACACATGTTTGTTTTTGAACCCCGTGGGGACCTTCCATTGACTTCCATTCATGTTTTTTAGACTTTATAGCCTTACCCTGACCATATGCCCT
>JARVJO010000165.1:13622123-13643163 GCA_031762555.1 Cynodonichthys magdalenae | reverse complement strand
ATAAAAATTACAGTCTTCTACATGCTTTGCAAGTGGGAAAACCTGAAAAATCAACAGTGTATCAAATACTTGTTCTCTCCACTGTAACTAATTTATGTTTTTGCAGTTAGTGCCATTATTATGACTGTGTCAGCTCTGTCATTTCCATTATAGTTGTCTACATTACTCTCATGCCTGCTCACTCTGCTTGTGTAAGTCATGTCTTATTTGTGTTTGTAATCCTCCTCACATCCAGCATTTGATAAATTTCTCCTCAAGCTGCAGAGATCCAGATGAGAATCATATCACCAAGGGCAAACCATTGATTTGAAATGAGATGTTTTACTTACTGTGTATCCTTTAGTGTTCATAAACTTTAAGTTATCTGTCAGAGTCAATCAGGCTTTGAGGAATTTTTAAACATTGGTCGTTGTTGATATCATGTGAAACAGTTCTGTTAAGCTGGAGTTTGATTATATTTGCAGGCAACTAAAGGTACTTTGGCAATATAGTTGTAACAATTCAATGAATGTGATTTATAGAAAAAGAGTGACCCTACATACTGCACATATCCACATTGTTGTTTTCTTTCAGCTACTCCCTCCTGTTTGGGTCGCCACAGCACGCAAACACAAACAAGATTTGGCAAGTGTTTTATACTGGATGCCTTTCCTGATGCAACCTAGGCTTGAGCCTGCAGTCTCAACCATATGAGACCTCAGCACTGACCACTGAACTACCATACCCCACTGTATACATATCCACATTATAACAAATTTGCAGAAGAGCCCTTGCTGTTTTTGCTTTTCAGACAAGAAATTCCTCGTTAGTCTGCCCGTGTTACAATCACTCCCCCCACAGTAACAAAAATGGCCAACTGCTTGCCAGGCTGTCTGGCTGTCTGTGTTGGTGTCATTGAGACGTGCCTGGTACTTCCAGCCTCTCTTATTTGTCTTAATGTACAATGACCCATCATTACTTCTATGTCAAGGAGATGGAGGCAACCAATCATATCTTGTCCAGAGGGAACGCTTGCAACCAACCAGCTCTGGAATCCCCATAGTAACTTGTGCTTCGAAGCCCCGGCACAGCCAATAGGAGCAGACTGTGGCACTTTGCTGTTAGAGTTTAATGGCCTGTTTCTGTTGTCATTAATAAAACTCTGTAACCTTTGACAAAGAGGCTTTTATATTTTTAGTAAAAAGCACAATCTCGCAGCATGAAGACACCCTGAAAGAGCCTAATATGTAGACACGTGCACACTGACATCTGTGGATATTTATCTGTCCATTCACTTTACAGATCAAAAATGGTACTTAGGCCATTTGTCAACAGAACATGTTTTACCCTTCATACTCTCCTCTGGCTCTCTGGCCAATCACCACTGCTTTGACTTCATCCATTTCAGCACAGACACTACCATTAGCATAAAGTAGGTCACTCCAGGCCAGAAGGGAGCCAGACTCAAGTTTGCATGGTCACTACCACTCCTATTAGTTTAGACTGCTTCTGCCAGGCTGTGCCATTCTGCTTGCCTCTAAACTGTGTTGTTCTCTACCCCGTTCCCTCCTTATGTAATGGCTGAGCAGCGAGCATTGTGTGTCATAGCCGTTTCCATGGTAAGAGTAGCTGAGAATGTATCACAACACAGCATGCACCAGCCTTGGTACTGCTGCTGGGAATGACTTACAGTTTCTCTTCCAAGGCCTTTCTTGGTTATTATGGATTGCCCCTCTCTTCTCTTTTTTTTTTTTTTTTTTTTTTTTACAACCCTCTGAAAGAAAATCTTTAAATATAAAGCCCATGATGCTTTAACCAACAAGATTTGTTTTGGAACAAGTCTTTGCTTCTTGTATGCAGCAGTTGCCCTTCTATATATTTAAACCAAAGTCCATTAGCTGCCTTCAGATTTTCAGGAGATGGCAGTAATTAATAAGACATTACTGTACTTTGATCAATATTTAATGTGTTTTAGTCAGTTCTGTAAAGTTCAGCATGTGGTGACTTTAAGGGTAAAGAAAGGAGCAGAATCAAACCCACGACTGTACACAGTGAGAGACGTAATCAAAATGCCAGGTTCTTCTTAAAGTTATGTGGTATAGATAAAACTCCTGCTAATTTTACATCTTGAGTTTACTTTGTCTACCAGTGGCAGAGAAATTGCTGTAGCATTACTCATGTAGCAATTACCATAAAAAGAAAACCTAAAGTTGTTTTTAAATAATACTTTTAAAACAAAGGTTTGGAGGAAAATTTACATGTTGTTACACAAACTTGTCTTAGATTCTGCATGTTAAAGTCTCACAAAAGTTGGGTGAAAAAGCATCATTCTGCTTCCACAATGCAGGATAATGCTAAAATAAACCCTTTGTTTTCTTACCTAAATAAATAAATGGACTATACTTCATTTCTGTAACATTGTTCTACTCAGCTGGCTCTCTGCCACGTTTACACTCTTATCCTGCTTCAATTATTCAGCTCCCCCCGGATTCCAGAGAGACTTCTGTTACATATTAGATACATGCGTATCTCTGCAGGCATCCACTCTAAAGACACTAATAAAACAATGCCCCTTACTGGAAAAACACAGTATGTAAACGTTATGTTTTTCTTTTCAGTGTTGAGCTAATCTTTAAAAATGTATCTGCTCATTATTTAGACCTAAGACCCTAATTCCTAAATATTAGAAATCCTTAAATTGGTGAAAATGAATTAAGCTGATACCAAAACAACTTTCCATCTGGGGGAAAGAAGGAAGTAAAGTACAAGTGTGTGAATGGGATTGAAGGATTTAATTTTATTTATTTAAGCTAATGCATTCCTTAGTTTGCTGCCTGGAATATTAAACCATAAAGCATGATTTGTAATTAGTGCAATGCTACATTAGTGATACAACCTCAGAAACAAAAGACAAGTTGTGATTCACTTTTTGAGTGACCCCCACAAACCAGAACAGGTGGGTTCGGCTCAGGCAGTAACACAGACACATGTTGGTATTGTGAAGTCACTCTGCCCTTAATGTGAGCTGGTTTTGCTTGGTTTTGTGTAACGAGTGTTTTTTTTTTTTTTCCTCGGTACATGCTGGAGTGCACAGTCTGCTGCTGTGGGCAAAGCGCCGTGCTCTCATTTCAGTGTCTCTGGGGAAAACGGGGCCATCAGAGAGAAATGATTGAATCTCTACCTCTGCTCCATTTTCACTCATTTTCTCTTGGAGTGGACCAACTTGTGTGTGCCCAGCACAGACTTTAGTGTGGTGTATGCAGATGTCCATATGTGCACGCAATCAAGCCTGATTTATCTTTCCACATCGTTTTGTTGCCTAGATTTGTGGTTAGTCATGGAGATACTGAAAGTTGTTTTTTTTTAACATGTAAAAATTTTGTTGTTTTTTTTTGTTTGTGTGCAATTTCCAGGCGCTGGTATGCATTGAGGATGAGTGGAGTTGGTGAAAACTCATCTGACCCTGCCAGGGCAGAGTCACGAAAACGCAAAGAATGTTCTGCTGAGCCAAAAGGACCCAGGTAAGTAATCACGTAAAGGGCTACAATTAGGTTTTTTTTTTCTTTTTTCTTTTTTTTTTTTTTTTTGTTACCTCACCCCTTACTTTAGGAAAATGTCAAATTCTAACCCAACTGCACCACGTTTTTCCTTCAGCAAAACTGTGAAATTAAGCTTTATTTTAATTTATTGTAGCAGATAAAACTAACAAGTGTTGGAGTGACATTTAACTCGAAATTGGGTTCTTCAGAGATATGAACCAGAATCCAATCTAATCCAACTTTAATTGTAAAACACTTAATGCACCACAGCAGGCCAAAAAGCCGCTTAAAACTAACATTTAAACACAGCTCATGAAATACAAAATCTAAATAAACAATAAAATTAACAAAACTGATGACACAACAGGGATAACCCAGAGATATATCGCTAAATACATGCTGGTAAAGAGTTGTAGCGGAATTTTTTTTTTCATTGGCCTAGAGTTTTGCCAGCTTATTATTACTAATATTTTAACAGAAAAGTAATTTCTGCCCACCTACATTTATATTTACCTTGATCCTTTCACCATTAACTTTTGCACTTTGTTTTGACTTTCTCTCCAGTCCCAAGCGGAGCAATGAAAAGCGTAACCGTGAGCACGAGAACAAATACATCGAAGAGCTCGCCGAGTTGATCTTCGCCAACTTTAATGACATCGACAACTTCAACGTCAAGCCTGACAAATGTGCAATCCTGAAGGAAACTGTGAAACAAATCCGACAAATAAAGGAGCAAGGTACAACAGTCAACCCATTACTTCTCTTTTCTTTTTTTTTTTTTTTACGTTTTCTTGTAGAAGTTTTAAAAGTGAACAAAATATATTGGAAACATATGAAAAGTTGTATGCTCTAAGTAAGGATTTACAAAATGATGTTTATGCTTTATGTTTTGATTGTTTCAAACTTCTCTATTTTTACCATGTTTGTACAAACCCCAGCTTTGGGTGGCAGCAGTGTCATGGTTTGGGATCTGGTTCGCAGATAATTATTGTTATTAAAAGAGCTGTACAGCTGGTTTAATGACTCATTAAGAGTTTTATAATGAACCAGAGTTGTTGTTATTTGTTGCCAGTCTACCAATGTTGAACCATACCTGTAAACATGGCAGATCAGCCCTTAAAAGGTGCACTAATCAGACCAGTTTGTGACATCATCTTATTTTGCGTGACTCAGAGTAAGTTGTTATATAAGGGTGAGCAATGTGAATCAAAAATCAAGCTTGGGTTCCTTTTTTCTTTCTACCTTCGACCCTCCCCCCTTGTGTCCCCTTCTTTTCCCTGAAGGCAGCACTGTATATACATAGCAATAGGAAAAGGGATACATCATCCTCTTTAGTTGCCTATAAATGTTGCACATCATACTCTACAGTGATGTTTGAGGTTTTCTTCATTGCATCTCATCTATTAAGCATCTGCTATGAAGCATAAAAGTTTTGTAGGATGTTAGTGATGCATCTTTTTTTTTTTTCTTCAGCCAATCGAGTTAATGTTTAAAGAGAAACCTCAACACTAAATCAGCCGTGCATATTTGGTGCCATATTTATCTATAGATATGTTGCTGCAAGTTGCTGTGGTTTGCAGATATCATTCTTATCAAGTCAAACAAAGACGAAGTTATGTTTACATCAATACGAACATCTACAAAGTCATGCTCACCATTAGATGTTTTACATCTACACGGTCATGGGTTCCACAGAAATAAGCAAGGATTGAACGTCACCTTTTTAAGCGACCCTCTGACTTAATGATAACAATATTGAAAAGATTTAATTAAATTTGTCACTTAATGTCTCCCACAGATTTGTGTTGTAGCCTATGTTCAAATAGTTTGTGACAACAGTTGCTATTTAAAACTCTCCTTTTTAATTAATTCTATGCTTTTGACAAGCATTTGATTTTTGTTCATAATAATAAAAATATAGTTGAAAACCCCTAAATACACTTTATTTTCTTTTGCAGGCAGAAAGAAAACTTATATTTTTAGGAGCATATAAACCATTTCTAAGCCTGACAGGTCTGTAAATGCTGCCCAAGTGGCCAGAGGAGTATGAAATTATCTATAAATATATAATTTAGCGTACTCCCTGATGGCACATGATCACCTGAAACATGTTGGAATCTAACAGCTATAGTCTGTGTGGCAGATAGCAGTGAGGCTTTTTAACTCCGTTGGAAAGAAGCAGCGTGAAAGCCAGGAACCAGAGCTGAAGTTCTGCTTCTGGCATTATTGTATTTCCTGCCAAACTTGGCCAAATGGCTGCCTGTTCAGAATATTACACCAAAACCTTTAGAATGAATTTAGTTTGGTTTTATCCAAGACTCCTATGAACACTTTAGATGTTTAGTTGTTTTTTTTTTACCCCATAAGCTCACTTGTGTAATGGGAATTAGTGAATCACTGTGAGAACAATAACAAGGAAAACCACTTGAAGCTAGGTTAATAACTTTAAAAGAAGGATAGCGGCAAGCTAACAACATTAGCATCAATGAGATGGGCAGTGAGCTCAGCCACTGTTGTAAAGGTACTTTTCTTTCCTTATGTTTTATGACTATCTTAAAACTCATTTTCTTTTTTCATTAAAATATCACTTTATTTAGCATTTTTCACCATATTAACTACATTTCCCCACACTTAAGATGTCAACTGTGATGTATAGTCAGTGACAACAAAAACATCTCGATGAGAAACTGGAAAATTGACCCCTAACCACAGAATTTTTTTTATAAATATGAAAAAAAAATGGCTGAACAAACTCTTGATTGCTTAAACTCTTCTGGCCTTTTAGCATTTCTTTGTGAATGACATTTGCTTTAAAGTAACAACAGCCAACATTTACCCAGCTTTTTACACTGTGATGGCAGGAAAGCGTGATTTACAATCTCTACTTGAACTGGTGGTTGAAATGGCCATTAACTGCTGCACTGAGGCTACTACTGCTTAGAATATTACTTTTATTTTTATTGTTCGGTTGCCTTCAGATCCAGGCCTCTCCTGCAAAGGAGACCTGTGATCTCAATGTGTTTTGCCTGGTTAAATAAAAGTAAATAAATAATTTACCAAAGTGTAAAATACATTGCAAATCAGCTATTGAATGTAAGAGTGAGGAAATCCTATATGGCAAATGTCTCGCTAGATGCATACTGTGTAGCTGTTAATATGTTACACGATCCTTTTATTTGATCGATTGCTCCTGTGATCAGTGGCAGGATGCCACAGTTCTGCAGTGAGACAGAAAGCCAGTGAAGGCGGCCATGACGCTGACTGATGGGTCTGTACTCAGGGCAGCTGTGTTAGTCTACAGGGCCCCATTGGGCTTGGAGAGGTCCTGCTGATACACATATCATTAATGCTGAAAGAGATGAATATTTGTTGCACAAACGGAAAACCTTCATTTGTGTTCGCTTTCACACATCTATACCTGTAAACGTGGAACCACTCAGTTCGGTTTGCTTTTCTCCACAATTTATATTTATTTATATATTTTTGTTCACCATATGGTCAACCCTCTTCTTGGCGTGGTGTGTCCGGTAAATGCTTCTCCCCCCACCACGACAGCCCACTCGTGTTCTGCCTCTCCTCGTCGACTGAGAAAAGTAGGGCAGCCCACGCTCTGAACATACGGCCTCTCCGCATGTTTATTAACCCAGTCACATGGACAAATGCATAGCACCAGAATGTAGGTTCAGGAGCACGGAGAAAACTCCAGTTGTTTGCGTCAAAATGAAACGATCACAATTCTTACATCCACAAATATTTCTTTCTCACCCTTACGGTACCAACTAGATGATAGTGAAGGAGGCGAAAGTCGATCATGTTACCTTAAGATATTTCAAATGTCAAGTAATTTACTGTCAAAAGATTTAAAAATGCTGAACTAGAAGAATTGACCCAAACTTGACACATAATTTTAGCTGTTTAAGTATTTTAATATTCTTTGTGCAAACATAAATTTATTTTTAGCTGTATTTTTAGATGAGTTTTCTCCACTTTTTCCTTTTCTGCTGGACACAATCAAAACAGCTTGTTAATTTTTTGGTTCTTGAGTTGTTTGCACACTGTCCCTGTTCCATAATAGTTATTTATTTATTTATTTTGGCAAACAACAGTGTAATTTATCCTGTGGCTGTCACCGGTGTGGCAGTCGTGTGCTCCAACACGCTTATTTACAACAACCTTTGACTCCGTTTACTGTCCTGTTTGGATTTGAGCTTTTTTTTTTTTTTAACCAGATATCCAAACGTTCAAATTATCAGCCAATGTTCTCCTTAAAGTATTTCTGAGGGATTTTTTTCCCCTCCATTTTTCTTTTGTGTAAAAGCTGTTGTGGTTTTGTTGAATCTGATCCCTTGTTCTGGTTCTGAAATGAAGATTTTTGTCTTGTTTGCTGTCTTGGTAACAGAAAAAGCTGCAGCAGCAAACGAGGAGGAGGTACAGAAGGCTGATGTCTCATCGACAGGCCAAAGTGTCATTGACAAAGATGCTTTGGGACCGATGATGCTGGAGGTGGGTGGAGTGCCTTTTATTTTTCTTAATTCATAGTGTCATGTATGTGTTCTGAAGTGCGACACCGAATGAAGTCACTCACTCTGACACTCACAAAGCATAAACTCTCCTCTTTAAAACATGATTGATATATAATGAAGTGTGCCATCCACGGAGAACAATCACAAATGTGCCAGCGGTGGTTATGTGTGTAGAGGAAAAGCTGCCAGCATCTTGTATCTGCCACTGATTGGCTGTAAATCACCAAGCAGAGCAATGGCCTCGTTGTACCACGGAGGGCTACTGAAGTGCTTACATATAATGGGAAAAGAAGCAACAGCCCCACGAATGAATCAGTCCATTGAGCCTGTCCTCTCACCCCCCACCCCCCTTTTTTTCCCCCTCCCTCTTACTTGTTCAGATCTCTTTCCCTCCCCATCTTCACTCGGTTCGCCTCTAGATCTGTCCTGTCATGGAATATTTATAGCACTCGTGGTCCAGCGTCACCGAATCGACATACTAACTCGCGGCTAAATATAGCCCAGTGCAGCCTGCGAGCTTTCCCATCTGTCAGCAGCCCCAAAACACCAACAGCGATAGGCCATTCACACCCGCTACTCTCTGGCCGTTTCCCCGCTTCTGCGAGCCGGGACTCATTTCTGTCCGCTCTAAGGAGAATGGCTGTTGGCAGGAAATGCACCCACGCGGCCCATGACCCCTCCTCCGTGGCTTATCGCTGCCCAATCTCATGCAAACGCAGAAAGACGACGACGACGGCTGTGAAGAAACATTAATGTGATATTGTTTTAACCTTCTGGAATCAGTCTTGTTACATATTGCTTGCATTCTTTGATTGCTCCATATGGTTAAAGTTGTGTTTTCACAACAGTGGAGAAGTTTAGTGTCAAAACATCTAGACTGCAGCTGCTAGACATGCAATAAATTTCTTAACTAGCGATAAGGATATGGAGCTTATTAAATGTATAATTTTATTTAACTTAGCTCCTTCTACAAGTTTAAGTCCATAAATATTATATTTTAGCATTCATCACTTATTTATTTAATCTGGAAGGCAATCAATATAGACTCATACCAAGACAAAGTTGAACTGATACAGTTCACATAATACTTATTTGGAATACATTGGGTTGTATTATCCTTACTCATCTCTCCAGTGTATATTTAGTGAGTGCATTGTAAATGAAAGTATTGGCTAACACCATTACGCAATATTGTCTGGAGGAGGCTAAGTGTTGGCACTATAAAGTGTTTGTTCTGTCCAGTCCAGGTCCTTTCCTCACACAGGATGGACTTGCACAACCATGTTGCATTTTTGGAGAAGTCCCAGTTTATGCACTGATAGATGAGATGCCTTCAAGGTTGGGAAAACCTCATCTTGGATGAGATGTACGAGTGTACTAAACATGCTAAATGTAGTCCAGCGCTTAACTGCAGACATGTCTGACAGTAGTTTTGGAGACAAACGTATATTTTTAGTTCAGTACAAGATGCTGTCAGAAGTGACGAAACTAAATGTTTAGTGATTTAGATCTGCAAAACACATTGAAACATTTCTAATTATTGCAATATTAATGTGCACAACATCAATATTAAATACTGTTTTATTCCAAGTGTCATACAATCATACTTTTCATAACAATAATAAATTCAGGTTGAATTTTGGGAATATTGTGATGGCTCAACAGAAAGAGATGAGTGGGGATTATTTCTGATAATGCAATTTTTTACCAATCACAGTCATGTGTTTTCAATATCATGCAGCTTCTATTGTAATTAACACCATAAGGTTTTAGGCATTGACAAATGTATGCATGTACTTTTACAGTAATGATTTGCAAAGAGGTGAGGAGCAGACAGTTTGAAAACTGTCTCTTGTGTTTTATCTTGACAACCAGCTTTCACTGCTTTAGAAGCGCCACTATGCTCCCCTAAGGGCTCTGGGTGATTTGATGGCCTAATTGACACCATCTTGTAATAGCTGACCTGGGGCTGTATTTTTTCAATTAAGTGCAGCTCCTCCTTCACATCCTCCAATCTCTGCTGGCCCCTGCCTTTATCTGCTTTCTATCAGCTCTTTATTGACGAGGAGCCTTCCAGGAGTGGTACACAGCGTACTAATTGTTTCCTTGTAATATACCTCATATTACAGAGATGTTTTAGCGTGATCATTCTCTGAGGATTAAAAGCCTGGCATTTCTTAAAGAAATTCATATTGCCAGCTTATCTTATGAAGAGGAGAGATGGAGTTGTAGCCATTTTGTTCAAACTTTGCAAATCATTTTATACATAATCTCATGTGAGATCTAAGATTTTTTTGGCTCTTGCAGTATGAGGATGACTCTTAGTTTACTCTTACACCAAATTTTAGCACAATACCTGTAAAATAATTTGAGAACTGGGACTGCGAAGTACGTTTGAATAAATGGAATAAATAAACGTGTCTAGTCTAAAATCTGTTTGGTTTTTTTTCTCTGCAGGCTCTTGACGGTTTCTTCTTTGTGGTGAACATGGAAGGCAACATTGTGTTTGTGTCTGAGAATGTGACCCAGTACCTGCGCTACAACCAGGAGGAGCTGATGAACACCAGCGTGTACAGCGTGCTGCACGTCGGAGATCACGCCGAGTTCATCAAGAACCTGCTGCCTAAATCCCTCGGTCAGCCTGGAGCTTTGAACCTTTCTCCTGTTTTTTTTATTTTTTCTTATTATCCCTGTCTGTTTCTGTCTCGCTGTGCCGCTTGAGCTCCATCTCACTGTTTGCTCCTGCCTCCTCAAAGATAGAGGTAATTCCTCTATCTTTGCATCACCTTTGTGTAGGGATGCACCGATCACTGGTCTATAAAAAGTTTGACCTGCCGATTCAGATTTTGGCCAATAGCGATTTTTTTTATTTTTTATTTTTTAACCAACACTGCCAGGTGTTATAAGGTCACAATTTACCTTCAATGTGCCAATCTTATTTTATTGAAAAAACTAAACAATACCCTTGAAACAATACAAACTTGTCTTAATAGGACATGAAATATAAATTAAAAGTTTAGAGCACTGCTGTTCAAACTTCTAAATTAACTCAATTAAAGCAAAACAGTTCCATTAAGTCTTTTGTTTTTCACATTTTAAAAACAAAAGAGGACAGTGGCTGATTTTTATTTTATTTTTTTGTGGAGGTAGATAAGATCTGTGGACAAGATCTCATGTAAGTATAGGACGATCACCCAAAATTAAGGAAATCGCGGTCAGTGGATTTCTCAGTGCACCCCTACCTTTGTGCTTCCTTAGCCTGCTTTATTTGCAGGAACGTTGTACTTGGTAATGTCATTTTATTTGAAATATTCCTGCTTAAATTCCTGCTTTTCTGCATGGAAAAGCTGGCACACAATGACTTGGCAGTGATCATAAAACCTACAGGTTCTTCTTTTTTTCTTTTTTACTTTTGCTGAAGTTTAACCCAGTATTTTATTCTCACTCTTCTTGTTCTTTCTCCCTTTTCAACTAATTAACTTCCTTTTTTAGGCTTCTCTCCCCTGTCAGCAGCATCTTGTTCTTCCTATATTCTCATTCCATGCCCTTCCTACTCCTTCTCTTCACTTTTTTGCATGGTATTCTCCTTCACACACCCTCATTTAGTTCCTTTTTTTTATTCTCACTTTGCTGTCCTCTAGCCCTACCTTGAAATGCTTTGTGCTGCTATTACTGATCAAATACAAACAAGAGAATTATTTATTTTAAGATGTAATTTGGTAATTTTTCATTTTCGTTTTTGCCAGTTAACTTTTGTGCTAACATCCATTTAACACAATCTACCAATACACTTTCTAGTTGGGATTTTTTAGCCCATCAGGTGCTCCAAGTCCTCCTTTCCTTCTCTGTTGTTGCTCCGGATTGAGGTCTGAGCACCCAGCCATCTGGGTGGGAGAGCAGCGCAGAGCTGAGTACCCTGGAAATGATCACTGGGCCGCGTCCCAGATACTGGTAGATTATCAATGCACCCGAATAAGATCACAAACCAGATGGAGTGTGATGGGAGTTTGCTGGAATTAAATGAGTTTGACTGTACATGTCTTTATCTTGGTGTGTGTGGATGTGCGTTCCTCACGCCTGGGTATGTGTTGGAGAGGAGAGAAGAAGAAAGATTGGCAATGATGTTCTAGAGGACATGCATATGGAGGCCTGGCTGTGATGCATATCTGTGGATAGATGGCTCAGGGTTCCAACTGCTCATTACGACTGATCTCTGCCCAGCAACAGCTCGCCTCTTTTTGCACTTCCTCTGCCTTCATTCTCTCCCTCGCTCCGTCTCATTATGTCTTTCACTTGCAGTATGATAGCCTCTCTTGGCTCCTTCTTTGCAGACTCCATGTTTTTGCTGTTCAATTGTTTTTTTTTTTTTTTAAGTCACAGAAAAAATTTGTCGAGCAAAACTCCACAAGGGGTCACATTTTAAATCTTCTCTGCGGCTCTCCCCGCAGTGAACGGCGTCCCGTGGTCCAGCGAGGGTCCGAGGAGGAACAGTCACACGTTCAACTGCAGAATGCTCGTCAACCCGCACAGCGAGAACCAGGACGAGGCGCACGAGCACGAGCCCCAGCAGCAGAAATATGAGACCATGCAGTGTTTTGCTGTTTCAGAACCCAAGTCCATCAAGGAGGAAGGAGACGGTATGCAGGGGTTGGGGGGGGGGGGGGTTTGCAGGATCAGTTGACACTAATGTAGTGACCTTATAAAATAACCTTTAGGATTAGTTCTCAAATGCATAGAAACACGCTGAACCACCTCTGTGCTTTTTAATTTTTTATACTTTTAACCATCATTCAGTATTGTGTAAAAGTTTTAAAGCATTGTTTGACGAGCCGAACTTTGGTTGTGGTTCTCAAGGCTTTCTAAAGGTCTTTTGAAGTTTTTCCAATAGCTTTGGCTGCTTTTTTTTTTAAACTATTTTCAGTGCAGTATTTAGTTTTTCTTAGTAAAAAATGTTTTTTGTTAAGGTATTCTGACCTGTAAGTCATTCAGCCATCAAAACCTCCTAAACTCATAAGAATGAGCTTGTGTTAAATCAACGTAACAGATAATTTAAATAGTTTTATATTATATATCTGATTTTTTTTTTTGTGACATCACTGTTATCTTTTTCCTTTGTCTTTTGTTGCTTTGTTACTATTAACCTGTCACAAAGATGTAATTTCTATGTTAATATTGCTAGCATTTTAGCACCAGCAAGGCAAATCCCAAAGAACTAATTGCCAAAAACCTGACATACAGTAGATGATCAGCTGAAGGATGATGCATCTCTCAGGTCTTTAATGGACTTATTTCACTGCATCTTAAAAAATAATTGGATTTGCTGTAGATATTTTTTTGTCTGACACGTCTTTATTGTCCCACTTGTCCATTTTTCTCAGTTTTTTTTTACATTGAATGGTATGTTGTGGTTTATTACAAGGACTGGGCAAATGAATGGAAAAAGCAGACAAAGTTTGAATAAAAACTTTGAAAGACCTTCACAAACCCTGAAAAACTATTGATCAAACCAGTTTAAAAGATTACAAGAAAATCTGGCTCCTTGGAAGAGAAATCTAAAGGAATTTGGAGTTGCAAAGCTTTTCCATAGGGTGATCTAAAATTAGATTCAATTTAAACCAGCTGTTTGTACATTTCAATTAGGTAATTTAAGCGTGAATTTAGGCTTTTCAAAGTTACTGTTAAAAGCATTTTACTCCCCAGCAATCAAAAGGAAAACATTTGAATCAGTTTCATTGAATGTTAGAACTTTCTTCTTGTGATTGTTATTAATTCATTTTGATTTTATTGTGCTGTTTAAGAACATTCCTGCCTTCAAAATGCTTCTGTAAGACACTGCATTCCTGTCACTGCATTTGTCCTTTTATATCCTTATAAATGTTTGGCAACAAACAGGTTGGGCCACACCGCTAACAGGATGTAAAATACAGATGGTTTCTGTTTAAGCTGGAGTACCTGTAAAACTGAAGAAACAAAATTGGATCCTTTTTCTAATCCTTTGTCTTGTCATCAGAAATTTGACTTGTATTTTTAGAAGAGTCCCAATAATTATTTGTTTTGATAACAAGAGTTAAAAATGGCCAAGCGAGAGCTGGTCGCCTACAGACTGAACGCAGTTGACAGGCCACATGGAAACCTGCTCTTTTTAGATGAAGAGAGTTGTTTTAATTTTCCCCTCTCAACACGCACTGATACACGAACACACAACGCTTGTACCCTCAGGGTGTTACATGTAGTACTCGATGAGAACTGATGACAAAAATACAGAAATATTTGTACAAATCGTTCTCTATTTTTCTCTACAAATTGACTCAAAATATTTTAAATTGTTGCCCAGTCAGTCCTGGCTGTTTAAAAGAAAATACAAATGGGCCAAAATTATTCTCTAAACATTGTTGGCTATAAAAATACTTTTAGATAATTGGAAACATGTCATTTATACACATCTCTTCTTTGCTGGCATTAATGGATGGGAAGTTTTTCTTGTGAAAAGCTTATGTGTTAATTCTGCTAAAAAAAATGTATGTAAGTCGTGGGGGAAAAGGGAAGATGAATTTAAAGCTGAAGTTTAGAGCAGGGGTCTGCAACCTTCATAATCAAAAGAGCCATTTCTGCTCCTTTGCTGACTAATAAAATGTGTCCGGAGCCACTTTGAGCTTGTTGAAGTGGGGGGGCCTTTCCAGCCAGTGTGGGTGACACTAAAAAACTGAGAAAATATAGCGAATTTTAATATTAATATATTTATACATTAGGACAAAAGAAAACACATTCACGTTAGTGTTGGGCAATATTGACATAAAAATTTCTCAGCATTAATTGTGGCATTTAGCCGATAACGATAAATATGATGATTAAAAGATGACGCTTGCATGTAGCTGACGTTGTGGCCTTGGTCCACATTTTCTGGCTTTCCTTGTACTCCAGTTTATGTCTGTGTTTCAGGTGATTAAGTTCGTAGGGTTAGCGTTAGCCGCTCAACAACGCCTTCCACCACTGGTCTCACCTGCGCGCCTGATAGTGATGGTGTGTCGTACACAAACATTTGTCATCACATTGCAGTAATTGCAATGTGGCAAATTTTAATTGTTAATAGTTTTACTGACAATTAATTGCACACGATACAATTTTGCCCAATCTTAATCCATGTAAACAAGATAAATACTGCATATAGTTTATACCAAATTTAATAAAAACTACAACTAATAACAAGCATTATTTTCCTAATGCTTGTTATTACTTTAAGGCAGGAAGTTGGATTACTGAATTAGCTAACAGGCTACTAGCATGATCTAAATAACATGTTTTACTCTCTGTATTGGTAGTATTGATCACACATTTGCAAACAAATTGCAAAAAACTGCTAAAACTAGCCTTTTCTGTTGTGATTATAAAGCATCAAAGAGCCACAGGTTGCAGACTCCTGAGTTAGACATCGTCATTTTCATGTTTGGATCAGACAAAAATACTTTTGTCAGGCCTAATATCTGTTTATTCTAGGAAGGTATTCAATAACACAATATTTGTAGGAGAAAAATAAATAAATCTGCTTGAAATACTAAGAGAAACAAGCCTGACATACAAAAACTGGCGCAGGTTTTTCCTTTTCATAAAGTGACGATTAGCTAAAGCACTTCGAAATATTTCCATTACACATTTGTGCTTTCTGGTTAAAGTGTAGGTCAGTGGTAAATGAAAGTTGAAACTGAGCTAGCTGTTTCCTCTCTTTATTCACCAGCTGATGCCAACCAGCATGACCAGGGCCAGAAGTGTGTGAGTTGGTGTGTTAGAGCAGTCAGGCACAATCGGTGGTTACAGTTGCAGGAATTTGTTCAGCCACAAACAGAAACTCGAGATGGAAGGAAAAGGGAAGTGAGAAAAATTAATAATTTTAATGGTCAGACCACCCAAGAGGTTCCGTTTACAATTCAGAATAAGAGATTTGTGTGTATGTTTGTGTGAAGCCAGAAACTCCTGGGATTGAGGATATTATTGGCACAGGAAAGTAAGATGGCAGGCTTTTTGAGGTCACCCGAGCTACGGACTTGGCGATGCAATTTTTACACAAGTTAGAGACAAGTGTCATTATTGAGCGATGACAATCTTTAAAGTTGGTCCGAAGGGAGGCGTCGTCACTGTGAAATGGCACTTTGACTGAAACTAGACGCAGATATGCACACATACACACAGCTCCTCAAAGGTCACACTACATCATTTCCCTTGCCAGCAATAGCTGCTCCTCATGAAAGGAGCAGAGCCCTGATCCCCACGCTCATTAATAACTGTATTAATTATGCTGCCTGGGAATAACATGCATTTCATTATCGCTCCCTCCCTCTGCCTCTATCCTTCACGCCCACGTATTCCCCCTCTCACACCCACCCCATCTTTCCTGTCTGGTCTGTCCTTTTTGCTCCATCCTCTACCTCCACCCATCCTGTTGTTTTTCTGCCCCCTATCCTCCTCCCTCTCTCTCAAGACTTTCAGTCGTGTCTGATCTGCGTGGCGCGGAGGGTGCCCACGAAGGAAAGGCCAGTGCTTCCCACTCATGAGAGCTTCACTACACGCCAGGACCTGCAAGGTACAAAAAACACAGAAATCTTGAAACTACAACTTAATACAACAGAGACCAAACTTTGAGAACTAAACCAATGGTTTTAATTTGCACCTTCCTCTAATATATTTTTTACACATTCAGTTCTTGTAAGATGGTGTATTCAAAGAGTAATATAGTGACTCACTAACCCCCCAGCAGCATTTTATCACAGAACTCTAGCCTATAAATCACCTCACACTGAAGCTAGGCATTTAAAATTTATTAGATCCTTTGTAAAGACCCCTAGGATTGAACATGTTAGTTATTCCCACTTCTGTCTGCACTCTGGGAGGTAGAGTACCCATTTGATCACATAGATGTTCAGTTGTCTGCTTTTCACCTGGTCTTTGAAGTACTAATGCCGTTTGTGTGGTATGCACACCCAGAACCACATCACACAAGCACACATTTATGGTTCGTCACAGATGTGTAATCATTTCCTGTAGTTTTCCCATGCAGACTCCAGTAGGTGTGCGTGGATGTAAACCTGTACTTTTTTGACTGTTTGTTAGTCCCACATACTTACAATTACAATAATTTGTGATGTTCACAATTACAGTAGCTAAAATTGTTAAAACTGTAGCTAAAAGCCGAAGATATCAAACCTCTGTCATCTAAAGTTTGCAAAACTGTATCAAAAAAGTAAAGAGTGGTAACTAAAAAAATTCAAGTAGCAAAACAATTGCTAAAAGCTAAAATGAAAACTAGAACAAGAAAGCTGATGTGGATTTCAGGGAACAATGTTTTTGACTAAACTGCAGAGAACTTAGTTTATTTCTGTGGGTAATATCTATTATAAAAATAGGTAAATGATGCAAAAATCATAAAAGTTGCTAACATTTAAAGTCCTACCTAATTCCCAATTGAGGTTAATATTTTGGTAAACAAATATTTTAAATTATCAATGTTTAATTGAGTTTGCAGTAAGGTTTGATCATAAAACAAACATCAAGTGGAAAGTATAAACAACAAAACAAAAGTGAATGCTGATTCAGCATTCACATGATAATCATACCTCTGCAGTTTTCAGCTTGCTAAACGTTAGGAGAAATACAGGTTATAGTGTCAGTGTGACAAGTCTGTCCCTGGAGCTGTCAATCAAACAATGCGTTTGTCACTCATTCAGAGGCTCCATTACTACCATTTAAATTATTGTCAGGTGTCACTCTGCTTCAAGTGACTGTACCTGTGCGTTGACACAAGTGGACAGAATCTGTTTAAGCTTGTGATGTTTGACAGGGATCCTGCCACCACCTCTTTGGTTTCTAAACAATGGTTGTATTTAATCAATATTTGTAATATGTCTGTTTTATGTTTGTTGTGTATGAAAGCACTTTATTACAACTTATTTCAAATCACATTCTATAATTTTAAGTTAGAAATACAATAAATTCAGACTTTCTGTTTAAAAGGTTCACTATTTTTGTCTTTAGGTAAGATAACTTCCCTGGACACTAGTCTGCTACGAGCGTCGATGAAGCCAGGCTGGGAAGATCTCGTTAGGCGCTGTATCCAGAGGTTCCACCTACAAAATGATGGAGAGATGTCTTTTGCCAAGAGACACCAGCAGGAAGGTAATTCTGCTCATAGAAGATGGTTCTGTCTAATGTTTGGAACTTGTTTTAAAGAATCAAAAAGAAAAAATAAGTAGGTCCTCTGGACGGGTTCTTCTTTAATGAAACGTTTCGTCTCTTCAGTCTGAGGAGTTTCAGGTGAACTCAGCCTTATAAGCACTGCCTCCACATGGTGGACAAACAGGTTGGTCAGGTTGAGATGCGTCAGGACTGTTTTAAAGAATCTTTTTTTATCTCCTTGACTGTTAGTAAATTATGACTTTTTTTCTATTTTGGGAGGATTTGACAAATGAAATTCATAGTTTTTAAGCACTGCAGTGAAATCCAATAGACGTACCAGTATAGAGTGCATCAACCGCCCCGCTCCATTAATGACCAAAGTTAACTGAAAGTCAAGTTAAAGTAAACATTTCCTGAAAAAATGCAGTCTGAGTGTTTTAAGGCCTCAACATACTCCAGCTGAACCTGAACAGTTGACGCGCCGTCAGGTGGTTGTTCGGCATTCGTTTCCACACACCTTCCATAGCCCCTGAGACACACCGTGCCGAGCTCCTCCCGCTGCGTGGGGTTTCTTCCTGCTGGAATCTACAATGTGGGAAAAAAAATCTGAGACCCGTCACCCGATGTTAAATGTGCACAAATCTGTCTTGGTTAAAGCGCCATAGTTTTTATCAGTCAGATTCCTCCGTGCACAACATCTGTTTTATCTCCATCCATTAGTTTTTGTCTGTTTGACTTTATCTTTATAAATGTCTACAACAGTCTGCTTCTGGAAGTGAGTCTTATTTTTTTTAAGAAAGTGGCTGAAACAAAATGCAGCATCCGAGCGCTTTCAGCATAACAAGCACTCCCACGACCTTCTGACCAATTACACAAGAAGTTCTTATGTGGAGGGGGGTAAAAACTTCTGCCGGTGGGTTGTGAGAAAAGGGGCGGCCGAGTTGATGCTGACACTGATGTAATTTTTGTTATGAAACTGCGACAATCCAAGCCGATGTCAGCAGTTCAGAGGGAGTGTGAAGTAGGCTTAATGGTGAAGGTTTTTGCTGAATAGCTAAAAAAAAAAGCCAAAAAATAGCTTAAAAGTAGCAAAAATTAGCACAAAGAAAAATAGCATGTTTGCTGAATTAAGCAGCAAGAAGCTGAAGTTTTCACAAAAAAATGCTCAAATTAGCTAACAAGTATCTAAAAACAGAAAACAGCTGAAATTAACAAAAAGCAGCTGGAAGAAGCTTAAGAAGCTTAAAGTAGCAGAAAGAGGTACAAAAAAGTTAATTATCAGAAGAATAGCAGAATGATAGCTTAAATAGCAAAAAAAAGTTTAAATCAACAAAACAGAAGTTAAAGAAAGCTGAAATTGGCAAAGAAACTGAGATTGCTGAATTGAGCAGTAAGAAGCTGAAATTTTCACAAAAATGTGAATTTAGCTGAAAAATGGTCAAATTACTTACAAAGTTGCTAAAACACAAAAAACACTGAAATTAGCAAAATGGAGCTGAAAGCTCAAAAAGCTTAGAATTGCAGAAAGAAGCAAAAAAAAGTTTTAATTCAGAAGAATAGCAGAATGATAGCTAATACAGCAGGAAAAAAGCTACAACCAGCTAAATAGAAACAGAAGGAAGCAGAAATTAGCACAAAGAAGTTGAAAAAAGCAGGACCAGAACAAAAGGTAAAAATTACATAAAATTTATGTACACTTTAAAGACTTTTAAGGATGTTAGACAGCTCAACTCATTTCAAATTAGAAAAACATGGTCGAAAAAGCTAAATATCTCGAACTGTATAAAATGCTGAAATAACAAAAATCATAGCAGGAATGTCCTGAAGGAGCTGAACATTTTGGTATATAAATTGTACAAATAGCACAAAAATTGCAGAACAAGATGTATACTAAAATCCATACAGAAGAAAAAGTGATCTTATAGTGTAGCTTTATAAACATTCATACAAATAGTTTTACTGACACAAAGTGTTGTTTCGTCTCCAGTTCTTCGCCACGGTCAAGCATTCAGTCCCATCTACCGGTTCTCCCTCTCCGACGGCACCATGGTTTCTGCCCACACCAAGAGCAAATTGGTGCGTTCCTCTGCCACGAACGAACCCCAACTCTACATGTCTCTGCACATTCTTCAGAGGTATGTCTCCCCATTTACACGTTTTTGTCAGAAATGGACAAATCCACAGCTTAATCTTTTCTGCATGTTTGAGCCAGTTGGTGCCCTGCAGCATATTTTGACATCTTCATGTGTTCTGTATAGATGGAATAATGTCTGAATTTGTTCTCGTTATTAAACTGGGTCGAAATCGGCCTTATTGGGAACAAAGCTGAACTAAAAAACAGAAAGACAACATAAAAACATCAGCCCAGTTGGCTTCTCATACTCTAAGCCATAGAAGAACGATGAGCTTTAAGCAGAGATTTAAACTGTTTCAGCTGTCCATAAATGAAGAGGTAGATATTCCAAAGCAGCCACTACAAAAGCTCAGTCACCTTTTCTATTTTCAATTGGAACTTCTAAGAGAAACTGGTTAATTTACCAGAGTGCTCCTATGTGTGAGTAGATGTTGAAGAGATCTCATAAAAATGAAAGGACAAGACACTTCAAAACTACAACAAAAAAGTAGTAAAATCTTAAAAATCTAACCAGAAACAGCGAAGCCAGGACTAAAGTTTTGTTTACATATTACATAGTACTCATTCAGTTAAATGACAAGCTGCATTACCAGTTTGTAAGTAAGAAGAAGTAAAACTCACCTCTCCCTCTAAAAACCTAATGTAAAATCGAAACGATAGAACTGGGGGGGGGGGGGGGGGGGGGGGCGGGGGGGGGGGGG
>JARVJO010000165.1:13602664-13619463 GCA_031762555.1 Cynodonichthys magdalenae | reverse complement strand
TAATTTACAGACAGTCCGTACAACTTGACATGTATGTGAACTGCAGGCAGGCCAGTTCAGCACCTGGACTCTTCTACCTATTAGTAAGGTATATAAACACATCTGGTCCTTTCAGCGCCTTTTTGTTGGTAGCACAAGCCGAGAGCATTTAGCTGCCAGCTTCAAACAACTGTGACATTTGGAAGAAGCCCCTGTGGTTCTTTAGCCATTTGATCCCAGTTACATTTGGCCAGCGTCGTCAGGTTTGGCACTGGCCTCAAGGCAGGCCTGTTGCAGAAATACAGAAAAGTCTAACAGTGAAGGGAGAACGTTGTTTAAACTCAAACTTTGTGTGTGACAACAGGGCAGACATGCCGATGCGTCGACACATCAGCACTCAGAAGCTTTCATACAGGAAACTTGCTCCACTGAACACATTCAAGACAAATCTGCAAATGCCATTATGTTACGACACCGTTAAACCACAGAATTACATAGAATTACACAAATACCCCTGCACTCGTTGCTGTTGTTCTGCTGTATCTATGCAAGCTGTTTAAACACGAGCAGCTACCTACAGTAGTCACATTTTTGTGATGAAACCTGTGCTTGGGTACACAATGGAAGTGAGGAAAATGTGATTTGTTGGATAATAAGGAACTGTTGAGCTGAACAAAGAATGTGAGATGAGAAAGGTGTAGATACCCCCCAGGAGAGCCCGGCCTCGGCATGCAGAGTGAAAATGATGAGCCATATGCTCTTGCATGTCCTCTCTGCTGCCATGGAGATGGAGAGAGGGAGTGCTGCGTTTTGTAGAGCACGCACGAAGCAAAGGGGGGGAAAGGAAACGAAGGTTTAATCTGCATGCCTTAATGTTTAAGGTTTTATTTTGTGGAGTTACAGATTATACAAAGTGCCAAGCGGAAACTGAATGTTTCGGGGTTTTTTTTTTTTTTCCCCCACTTGCCTTGATGATGATGAAATTCTTGAGAGTTTTCACATCAAGATGATGATGGGATCACTCATTCCTTCATCAGCGATGGCTCATTCTAGTTTAACAGGTTTCCTTACTGAGGGAAAAATGGCATTTGTTAGACAAGCCGTGATTAAAGTCACTTTGTATGTGCGCATGTTTTTTTCTGTTCCTCGTATGGTGATCTGCTGCTGCTTGGCCATGTGTGAAAACTCACTGTACTAGTTAAAGAGAGTCCTCCGCCTCTGTACTAACCCCACCCACTGATTTCTCCCTGCCTCCCTCCTCCCTGGCTCCTCGTGATTGTTTCAAAGCTGAATTATTGATGGCCGGGGCAAGGCTTAACAAATCAAATCAGAGCAGAGTTATGGACTCTGTTGACTGTACGGCCAGCTCGAGCTCGCGCCAGACCGGCGATTAGATCAAGCATCAGCCGTCGACAGAGAAAACGCAGGTCATTTTCCACTCTAGAAAACACAGATGATGATCTCTGTTAATCAGCATAACTCTTCTCCTTCATTTAAGCATCTCATTCACTATCCCTTTGCCATCTGCCAGTCCTGACGTGTGCTGGTCCAGTCTGCCAAAAGCCTGTATCGTTACTCTCCATATGCTGGCTCACCAAAGCAGCCGTAGCATCCGGCTGTTTCACATTCCATCTCTATCACACCTGCCAGAGAAGCTCTGCTGCCACACAGTCTGTGTGACTCTGGAGGGAAAGACTAGAACTTTTTTGTTGTTCTTTTTTTGTGCATCTTTACACATCGGCTTCCATCTCTGCAGCTCTGTTTATTCAGTTATTGTTGTTAAATCTCTTCAGTTAATTACAGATATTAACAAAACGACAGCCTTGAGATAAAGGATCATTGTCAACCATTCATTATTCAGCTTTTTCCTCAAAATATTTTTCAGTTTATTATCTCAGACATCTGATGGGGTTTTCAGTTTGATCTCAAATCATAAATAATTTCTTAAGCAGCTGTCGTTATCAAGCTGTTGCTCTGAAGAGATTTTTTTTTTTTGATAATGGGCCCGATAAAACAAACAAATACAGTTTGATAAATCACTGTTAGGAAAACGAAGGCTCATTGCCTTTGCATATACAATCACTGCTGCTCGGATCAGTTTCTTTTTTTTTTTTTTTTTTTTTTTTTTTGGTCAAATAGGATGTGCGATGAGGTCTGCAGAAGCAGGAACTGCAGTGACTCAGGCTGTGAGCAAGTTCGCAAGAAAAATAGAAAACCAAATACTTTCGGGTTTAGTTTTTGCAACGTCAAACACAGCCTGCTTTGTAGATGGACATAAGTGAAAAGATACTGGAGTGTTTTATCAAAAATGTGACATAAAGAGTCTTTCAAACACTAAATAGAAGGTATAAATCCTATCTGTATCTTACATGCATCTACACAAGGATGGGTTACATTTAGTAAAATTGCTTCTTGTTGAACTAGAGAAATTGTATTTTCTGAAAAACATGCAGTGTAAACGACTGCTAAAATGAACAGAACACCTAACTAGCTGAAAGCTAAAAGTAGCAAAATAGTTGCTGTTAAGGGGGAGTTTTTCCTCTCCACTGTCGCCACTGTGCTGCTCAGGATGGGAGACTGACGAAGCAAAGTTTCGTCTCAGTCTGCTGGCTTCTTCTTCTTTAGCTTTTATTGTCTTTTGTGTACAGAGCCCTGAGACAACAATTGTTGTGACTTGGCACTATATAAATAAACTGAATTGAATTGAATCTCAATGAAGTGAAATATTTTGAAAAATATAAAATATTTGCAAATCTAAAAGTCATGGCACCATCTCCTGAATGAGCTGAATGTTTTGATGTATGATTGGCTAAAACAAAAGTATTCAGAAGTAGTTAGGTTGCAAAAGATTTACAAAATAATAATAATAAAAAAACAGGAAAACAACCATGTGAATGCTGAATCAGTACTAGCTGTAATGTTTTAGAAATGTGTTGCACAATTCAACCATAATTTAGCAGCAGGTAAATCAGTCCTACAATAACTTCACTTTAAGCAGAAGAGATGCAAAAATGAGTTCACAATAAATGTTGGTTTTTATTTATTCATTCAACTACATAAGTTATTGCTGTTAAATCTGCAGTAAACATGTTTTTTAACCAACTAAACATTCTTGTATGGGAGAGGTGACTTTTTATTTTCCTTACTTGACAAGAGACACTTCTGCTTTTCTCACTCTGTTTCTTGGTTCCCTTTCCTGTAAAATGTCAGGGACCTGTTTTTTTACAAAAAAAAAAATTTAAATAAGTTCTTTCACTGAAACCCGTGCAAGTATTGGGTCAGTTTTATGCCTTTAATGTACGCAGTAAAAATCTGTAGATATAGTTTTAAAAATAAGAATCAGATCCGTTCAGGTTTCTTTTTCTTTTCTGTAGAAAAACATGTTTTTCTGAGCTCTATCTTTGCCTTGTTGTGTGAAGAGTCAGGGATATTTGCATACCAGTCAACAGCAGCCCTTCAGTATCAGACATGCTTGAAATGTGGGACACATCAGCAGCGGACAGTTCATTTCTGCAGAACCAGGTGCATTAAATTACCTGAGTGTATGTCTGGATCATCAGTTATCTGATCAAGACGATGTTTGGAGAAAATACACTGAATTTTACTTTTACTTTTTATTTATTTTTTTATTTTTTTTAAGTATGTAATCTTATGTATATTTTTCTCAGCTGCTTTACTAATTAAAGCTCTACAACCATTGTCAAAATGTGAAATATGGTAAAAATGACTCGACATTTTTTGCCTTAAAATTCCTTTGTAGTGTGTACGGTTAAAGGTTGCAGCACACACAGAGACTGTGGATGTACTTCATGCACAGACGAGTGTTTAAACAAGTGAGTTAAAAGAATTGATAGCAACTGGACCCATTAGGAGGGAAGCAGCTCGAAGTGGAGAAAATTGAAAGTGGGAGTAGAGAGAATTGGAGAGGAGGAGGAGGAAACTGAGCGTACAGAGGCATTACATCATTCTTGACCTCATTAGGGCTTTTCTCTCTCCCACCACCCCACCCCTCACTCCATTACTCTCTCTAGGTCTCCTACATATTCACTCTGCTCATCTGCTCTCTGTAATATCAGCAATGTGTGGCTAATCATTTTAGACCGCCTTTCTTCTTCTTCTTGATGGAGCAAAAGTCTAAATAAGTAGGCTTGACCATGACTGCCGTCCTTGAGCGCTCCTGATAAATGTTGTATCAGACATTTTCAGCACCCTTGTTATCTTTCGCAGCGTTTCTTTGTCCAACGAATAAATGTCATTGTCTGGAAGTGCAGCCCTGAAGATGCTGGTGTGCTGCTGCTCTTGTCACGAACCGTAAATATCTGTCATTCCAGGTGCGCTGCACTCTGGTGGGCACTTCCAGCCACTGCAACTTATTTACCTGAAGTCCCTCAGGCCTCTTCAGTAAACATTACAGCCACATATCAGTGATTGCTTCTTGTTTTAACTATCATGTTCTCCTAGTAAAGAAAAAATCTGTAAGGCTGTAGAAATTGTGAACTTTTGTTGAGGAATAATTTTGTTAGTTTGCTGTTTAGCCTTGAAACACGTGTGTTTTAAAGCCTCAGGTTTCACCATAAAATCCTATATGTCTATTTTGTTTTGTTTATTTTCCTTCCGTTTATCTTCCTGTCCTTCCAGTCGTCAGAGCTGGACGACATCCTCAACGACCTGCAGGACGCTCAGGTTTCGTTGCCCAGTCCCATGGACAAACAGAACATTATCAACAACATCCTGCAGATGTCTGAGGCCGGTCCGGCCATGGCAGCGCAGCAGCAACACAGAGGTCTTGCGGCTAGCATGGGCCCAACTAATACGTCCTACTGTAACTCAGAAAACCAGAGCAGAACATTTTGTTTGACTTTACCAGGCTTGTGACTTTAACTCTCTTATTCTTGTTTTTAGACTTTGGGGGTGTTCGACAAGGGCCGCCGGGCAGGAGTTTGTCTGTGAGGAGTCTCCCTCTGGACATGAATGTGTCCCCTCAGCATCCTCCGTTACAGTACCCCATAAGGGCTTCAAGCCCATATGCCCTCATGCAGCAGCAGCAGCAGCAGCAGCAACAACAACAAGGGATGGGAAGTCACAGCATGATGCCTAACCAGGCTGGAATGGTCAATGCAGGTAGGTGCTGCTGTCATCTGTTGTCTTCTAACTGTGTGGTTTTGATTGTTGCTGCCATGGGGAACTGATTAAAGCTACAGTTCTTTACAAAATGTCTAAAGAGATAATTTTATAGCAGTTCTCACTTAGTCCAGATATATTATTTTGTTTTGTCTTTTTGCCTAATTGTGTTTCCATATTCTGAGACATCTTTCCCTCTGGGTGTCTTTCACCCTTACATACCACATCATGACACACTGACTCGCTTCCTGTGACAGGAAGCAGTCGCCCACACATACGCAGAGTTTCTCTCAGTCTATCCTACGTATCAATACTCTTCAAACAACTTCCAGCACTGCATAGAAAGCTTCCCCTCCCTTCCCTTTGTATTGATCCATAGCTTCACATCGTGGGTGCAGAGGACGTCCACTCACGTCCATCCAGATATATTTCTCACTATCCCTCGTCTCATCTTGTGTGCTCGCTTTCCCTTAGGGCTGATGGCTCCAGGTGGTCCACGACCAGGCATGCAGCAGGAGGGCTGGGTGGGTTCTGCCTCCGCGCCTCCGCTGGGAGCGTCCGGACCCGTACAACAGAATGTCATGCAGGGAAGAATGGGTCCTCAAATAAGAGCCAGCAGCCAGCCCCGGCCGATGCTCCAGTCCCCAATGATGGCCAACGGTGAGACCATGCTGTGGCATCAAAACTCTTAATTCACACCGTTTTTTTAAGCTAGAATATTTGTGCAGGAATTCAGGATTAACCAAACATTTTAAAGCAACACACTGACACTTGGGAAACAAAAGATAATGAAGTGTGCCGTGGGGAAAAAAAAAACTACAATTAAGTTTCTACATTAGAAACTGTCAGACCTGAACAACCAAATATTGTTCATTGTGACCTCTGATGCTGGTGAGGCACAGTGAAGACTTCAGCTCACCTAAATATTGTTTACCAGCCCCTCACAGATGTGAATGATGCCACCTTGTGGTTAGTCAAATGACCAAGAAAATAAATAGTTATACCAAAGTGTTTATGCTGTTTTTCTCCAAATATTTTGACAGAAATTTGGCTTCATGTTGTTCCAACAAAGTTTATCGTGTCGACTTTCTAACACTTGGTCTTAATCTCTTTAATGACTCTTAGCCCAACCTGACATGGACATTTTGGTCAGCCACCATTTCCCACAACAGCAGGCTCCACCCAACCAGACGGCGCCTTTACCGGACAGCATGATGCCAATCGATCAGACTGTTTTTGTAAACCAGAACAGGTGAGCTGTGAGTCTAAGATTTGATTTTTCGAAGATTTCTGTGATACAAGAAAGATCAAAGCATTTTTCTGTTTTGTTATTCCTCAGATCTGCACCCCAAGATGATCATCTCTGCAACTCGGGGCTCGGTACTGATGGGAGCGCGGTGGATGAAGGAGCCTTGATGTCCCAGCTGTACACGGCACTAAAAGACTTTGACGGTCTGGAGGAGCTCGATCGGGCTCTTGGGATCCCCGCCCTGGTTGAACAGGTGAGCTTTCCCAACATGCATCATCACATTCATCACTTAAATTCAACTAAACTTCTCCGGGGGCCACAGCTACTGCAGGCCAACAGTTCAGGGGCCGAACATCCAGCAATTAAAGTCATTATGTAAATAAACAACTAGTATTACATGTTACCTTTTGAATTAGTTTATTTTGCTGCATTTAATCATGAATATAACATTTAGAACCTATTATAATGAAAGTAGTGATTTAAAATATCAAAAACAAAAATAACACATTTTGCCTCCAATTTAACACAAATATTATTTTGACATTTCTAAATTATCTTAATTTTATCTTCAACTGTTTGTAGTTTTTACTGTCTTGAGTGTTCATAGAAATGTTTTTTCCCAGTTTTTAGCCAAGATTCAGATGTTTCTGTAGATACCACACACGTCTAACTAAATTAACTTAAGTAAGTCAAATATAAAACTGGGAGTTTGGATAAGAGATTAATGAAACAATTCTAAGGCCCTGTTTTGGTCACATGTGGACCGGATGTGGCCCATGTGCCGCCAGTTGAATAGCCCTGACTTTTAAAGGTTTTTAGGGAGATCTCATCACGTTTCCTGTGTTCATTGCTGCCTGTTTCAGAGTCAATCACTGGAGCCAGACCAGTTCCCACAGGACCCCTCCATGATGTTAGACCAGAAGCCCCCAATGTACACTCAGCAATTCGGCCCTCCACCGTCCCACATGGCACAGAGGGGCTTCCCCGCCGCTCCCATGCAAGAACCCAGTTTTCACCCCATGTCTGGCCAGATGGGTCCACGGCCGGGTTACCCAATGATGAGAATGCAGCCTCGGCCGGGACTCAGGCCAGTTGGTGTACCCCCCAACCAGCCCAACACACTACGACTGCAGCTCCAACACCGGCTACAGTCACAACAGGTACACAATGCAGCGAGACCACCCTGACACGACTAGAAGTGATACAACCTATTGATTCTTGACTGTGTTGCAACCTCAAATTTGATCTTTTGCAGCTCAGATATGAGTTGTGCAATTCTCCTTTAGGTCAACAATTTGGTTGCTTTGTGTTTGCACTAAGAGGTCTTTCTGCAAGCCACGGTTACATCCATTTCTGTAAAAATGTGCAAAAATATTGCATTATTTTAACATTTCCATGTTTTCATTTAAGGCTGCCTAATAAGAAAATGCTCAACTCGTATTATTATTAGTTATATTGTGTGTACATCAGATAAACTTGTTTTTATGAGAAAAGTTGATTTTTTTTAAACTAAATTTGAAACAGTTTGAACAAAGTTAAAGTCAGGAGTAAAACTGTTTGAGTTACCAACATTTCTTTGTGTTGTCTCAGCAGAACCGTCAGCCAATAATGACTCAGATGAGTAGTGGGTCAAATGTGAACCTACCTCTTCGAGCCAGTGCTCCAACCCAGGTATATCACCACAATCATTATGGAACTTCTCTGCCATTATGGTATAACTTTACAGAGTTAGTGATTTGCTAATAAAACTAAAATTCCAATGTAGTTGGGACATTATCTAAGTTCTTGAAGCTCAGAAGCTAATGCTATATATGTATATAATGTGTGTATTAGCGGAGGAGCTAATGTGAAAGCTAACAGGCTAAATCTGAAGTTTCACACATTTCTACATTCTCGTCTGTCAACGTGCTCCGTATGATTTGCGGCCTTAATAATGGCGCAGTTCGTGTGACAATATATATAATTTTAATTTATAAAAACTAAATAGCCTACAGTATTTTTACAGTCTTGTTTTTATAGTTGAAGTAAATGTTTATTAAATAATGTCTAATGTTACAACTGTTCGGGGTTACCTTTAAAAAGCTGAGACGAGCAACAAAACGTAAAGATAAATGGTACAAATTAAAAAGCACTTAAAACAGCATTTTGTAATTAATTAGGTTGATGGTTTTCTTTGGTTTTAATAGATTCACAAATCATTGTAGTCAGTTTTTGTTTACACTTTACACAACATCCAAACCTTTTTAGAATGTGCGTAGTTTGAAGTTTTGAAATTATTTTTTTTCCCCCTCCTTCTTCCACTTCCTTCTTCTGCTCTTTCCAGGCAACCATCAATGCTCGGATGTTGGCTCAGCGTCAGCGGGAACTTCTGAGTAATCACCTGAGGCAGAGGGAGCAGGTGCGACAGGCCCAGCAGGTTCAGCAGCAGCGGAGCATGGCCATGAGAGCCAACCTGCCTCCCAACATGGCCGCCGTGGGCATGAGCAGCCCCAGGAATCCTCAGGCAACTCCCCAGCAGTTCCCCTACCCGCCCAGCTACGGTACCAGTACAGGCCTGGCCTCGTCACCTCCCCCCACCAGCCCCTTCTCCTCCCCTCTCTCCCCCAGCCTGCCCTCTCTCCCCCCCACCCCTCAGCTCCACCTGCATGGCTCCTCCTCCTCCTCTTCCTCTCAGATGATGATGGGAAACACAAACATGATGGGCGGACAGTACGGGGCCGTACTCAGCCCCCAAATGCAGCACAGTGCCTTTCAGTTTCCCAACTCAGGTACTGCTCCCACTCCCCAGACTACCACACACTTCAGCTCAGAACCCCCGTGTGTGTGTGTTTGTGTATGTGTGACATCATGTATCTGTGTTGGTGTGACTGTAGCAGCACAGCATCACTCTTTAGTCTGATTCAGATGATGATGATGACCACATGTATCACTCGTGGACTCATGCTGCAGTATTTACTCACTGTCTTTTCATAAAACCAATTATAGATTTTGATTTAGGCTTAAAATGTCCTGATGATTCGTTTTTACTCCACTAGAGGGCATCAAGTGCTCACTAATTCAGGCAGGATGCACACTGACACCTAAGTCACGTCTGTACCTGTCAGTCTGTAATCTGATTTGTCTGATGACAGGTTTGATTTATCCCTTTTATTTCTTTTTTGTGGGTTTGTGTAAAAAGAAAAATTTGTTAGACACAACTTCACTTTTCTCCCTTGGATCCCTCATCGACTCTCTTCCTGTTTCATTGTTTCAGTGCATGTAGGAAACATTAACTGCCTGTGAATAACCCTGAATGCAAACTGAAATTTCTCTTCTGTGTCATAATAAACCTCATGCTTTTTTATTTATTTATTGTGATTTTCAAAAGCCTTGTCTTGATGAAGATCATCTGGAATGTTAACGCCCTCCTCGCTCCTTCATTTGTCAGTAAATGAGTTCATTTGCGAATCTGTCTGATGTGGGGTTTTTTTATACATCCCACACAGGTATGAACCAACAGGCAGACGCAAGCTTTGGAGGAACCAGCACGCCGCAGAGCCCCCTGCTCTCCCCCCGCATGGCCCACACACAGCCCCCCATGATTCAACAGGGCCAACAGAACACTGCTTTCCAGGGTTCTCCTGACATGAACGGCTGGCCGCAGGGCAACATGGGAGGGAACAGGTAAAGATGGTGAAAACTAGTGAACCAGTGTCAAACTCCTTTTCACAGAGCGTTAATAGATCTTTTGCACATTCCAAAGCACGCATGAAACGTACGTTTTGATTGGACGGCGAAATGCCACGTTCCTGCAAGAATCTTAAGTAGGGGGGGGGGGAGCGAGGTGATGATGGCTGGTTGTAATGTTGATGCGTGGTTTCGGAAAATTGTGGACAACCAATGGACAAAATCCCTGAAAAGTGTGCCGCGGATCCGAGAGTATGTCATTGTGAAGCAACTGTCGAGGGGGGGCACCTTGTCAAAGAAGGCAATCGCTGAAACAAGAACGTTGAAGTCTGAGAGCTATCGTGTTTTCTGTTTAGCTATCGCGTTATTGTTTGTTTAGAGACACGCATTCATGGATGGTTAACTTCACAAACACACAAATATGTGTTTTGATGACATTTAACTCTCATGGTATTTCTTCACATTTCTTCTGTCCAGTAGCTCTTTTGCTGCGGGAGGTTGTTCTCTTGTCTGTTTTGCATATCCAAGATTTAGCGTAGCAACGTAATCCAGAGTTCGAATCATTAATTGCCATGGCAGAAACAAAATGCCGATTACACACTTTACTGTTTTTTCTCGGAGTGAAGTCGTGACAGCGAAGCACATTGAGCCACAACTTTCTTCTTGTAGCAGCTTTGCTCGACTTTCCTAAAGGAATTTGGTAAAAGGAGCAAGCTTCTCTTTTATCTTTACTCGGTCACGTTACCTCGAACAATTATACACACTATGAAAGTCATTTTTCCCCATTGCTATCATTGAAAAAAATGTAAACACTCGACTCGCATGGTGAATGCCCGAAAACCCCTTGTGCGCATGCGTTTTAATCGAAATGTGCAAAAAGTCTATTATCTTTTGATGTTTCATATTTAACTTCGACTAAACAGGAAACGTTCCTCGTCTCATTGCTACGGCTGAGCTCTATGTGGTATTTCCTGCATAGAAACAGGTTTTACCATGTCCTCTTATAAACATTGAAAGGTACTACGAATGAAACGTATGACTGACTAAATGTGAAATAAATACTGCAGTAAGAGAGTTTTACTCACTGTTGAGTAGCTGCCATCTTGAATTCTGAACTCTCCCACCCCACTTTATGACACTTAGGAGGGGCATTACTGTTTAAATTTACGACTTGTAAGTGGGATATTACCACTTCCTAGTACAACTTCTGATGCGTTCCATTTACATCGTATTCCGGAACTGGGAAGTGGTAGTGACGTAATTTCCCAACGAACCGTATGAAACCTCATTCCAGTTAGCCCACAGGTGATTGTATTGCTGCCGCTAACCCAGTTACAACACTGTTACAATATAAACAATGAAAAAGAGAGCTCTACTACGTACGTCATGCAAATAAAGATTGATTTTAATACGTACAGTATGCACCAAAAAACACACTACTTGTACAAGTAATGTCGTCATTTAGTAAGATAATAAAAAATGCATTATGGGAGATGTAGTTTGGCTGGTTTAAAGGAGCATATGCTTATTTTAAGTAATTAAAACATCTTTGAGGCTCTTGCGGGCCACAAAAAAATGCCACGGCGGGCCACATTTGGCCCACAGACATTAAATTTGACACATGTACTAAACTATTGTATCAAAATAAAAATATGTCTTTTAATATCAGGATTTTTTAACCTTTTTTATCCAAGACTGAAAATAGGTAAGTTTTTAATAAATGTGTTGATCGTTTTATTTATAAATAAATCCTTTTTTTTTTTTTTTTTTCTTTTTAAAAACATTTATCCTGTTTTTCTGCAGCATTAAATTGAAACAATAACACTAAATCCTTTGTTCAAGCAACACTCCAGTTAACTTAACCTTTTAAGTAAATAAAGTAAGAAACATAGAAAAGAAATCTTTATACCAAAGATTAAGAGTCAGAAGTCTGTTTATGCGAGCTTTGCACACTTGAACACATAAATTGGATGGTGACTGTAGCAGAAGAATCCAACCGGTTTAAACCGGTGTATTTGTTTACTTTTCTCAGTATATTCCCGCAGCAGCAGACGTCCCCGCAGTTCACGCAGCAGAACAACAGCAACATGTACAACGGCAACGCCATGAGCCTCAACATGGCGCCCAGCAGCATGGGTCAGATGGCGGGACAGATGAGCATCACATCCATGGCATCGGGGTCCTCACCTGGCCTGCCCTCCATGGGACAAGAACAGGTTCGTTCTACTCAGGCTTACCGTTCACAACACACCTGTAATCTGTTATTTGTTTTGCTCCTAAAGCTGTTTCTGTTATTCTGAGGCTCTAAGTGTTACTGAATAGCCCTGCTAGTGAATAATTTACTCAGTAGTTTATGTAACTCCTCTTTATTTTTTAATTTTTTTGTCAGACATCTTCTTGGTTTAAACTTAGACGACGACAGGGATGTGATTACCACTGAGATCATCACACAAGCAGCAGATGTTACTCATCCACTCCTAGATAAAAGTGACGATGTTTTCATGTCAGGAACATTTAATTCCTGCTGCATGTTTTTCATTTAATTCCAACCAAGTTAATTTGTCTTCCCTCGTCTCTGGTGTTGTTGGCTCAGTGACTGAAATGTTGGCCGTAATGCTTTTAAGCCAGTAAAGGCTGATGAATATTTAATCAGGGCAGTGCTGTTTGGTTGTCTGCACTCCAGACTGATGTAACGTGTCACTGGACTTACCTCACCTTTCAGGTTTATAGAAAATTATTGGCTCTTGGTTTATTTTAATTATTTACTGTTAGCCCATTAGTGCATGCATTTGTGATTTAGTGGCGTTATTTTTTTTTTTTAACAACCGAGGTTGTTGGTTTGTAATTACTGAGAGTCTTATGTTTTGAAGCAGAGTTATTTTAATAAAAATCTGAACTGTTTTTTTTTTTTTTTTTCAGAAATATTGTTGACCCTCATGAAGCCTCACGACTCAATCTTCAAAGATCAGCTGGTGCGAGGAGCGTGTCGACCCTGTAAGAGCAAAAACAGAAACTAATCGGCTGCCCTTTGAACCAGCCAGGGCAGCGCCCTGAACTCCCCCTTGCCCCCCCGTGGGCCCCCCACCCCCCCAAACCACCACCACATATAGACACGAGTGCGCAGAAGGCCGGGGAAGGACCTCTAGCCAACTTACCTAACCCTCCTGGAGGAGAGCCCGACGATGAATCTGCCTGTCCAGCCGCATTCACCGTAGTGTGACTTACTGTCGGCCTCCTGGAGGGGGGGAGGGGGGGACAAAAAAATCGGGCAAAAGCGTTGGGATCTTTGTTCTGATGAATGTATTCCTCTCAGTGGACCGCGGCCATTTACAATCTCAACTCAAACTGATTCATTTTCTCCTCCGGCTTCATTTGTGACGTTTTTTGTCTCAAAACGGCAGCAAAGACTCCCAGGTTACGTTCAGAACCACGGATGGAGATCAAGCAGGACAGTTTTGCATTCTTGCTGTTCATTATTATATTATTATTATTATTATTATTATTATTTTAGTTTTCTTTGTTGTGAAAATTCAAATGTAGAGCGAAGACGCGTTGGGGGAGGAAGGAAAAAAAAACTGTTCTTGATAAACACTGCAGAAGAATGATTCGAGTGAAATTCTATGATTAAACTAATTTAGTCAAGAGGTTTAAATAGTGTATTAAATTAAGTTTTATTTTTCTGTATAGATTCATTTTAATTATTGTAGATTATTCTTTATCCTTGTAGCAAGAAGACGATTCCTAAAAGTGTAAAAGGAGCACTTTTCTATCATTTTTAACAGTAACGGTTTTATTCTTTCTGAGAAGATTCTTCTATCAACCTGAATTATGGATTATGCTTTGGTCCGGTTGTTTCAGAAAAATCAAATATGGTTTAACATGAATTGTACATACAGATAAGTAAAATGTTTTCTTTCTTATTTATTTTCTTCCATAGGGTTTTTGTTCTCCCATCCTGGTCAAAGCTGCCTCTTGAAGTAGTGCAGTTATTTAGTTTTTTTGTTTGTTTGTTTTTTTTGTTTGTTTTCGGGAACCCTGACGTTCTGGTACTATGAAGAAGCGGCAGGGTTTCTGTGAAAAGTCAGGGGTGGGTTGTAAAAGGGGTGTGCTGTGTATACAGTGTACAGATTATGGCTTGCTTCTCTGCCATTAGCATAGAACACAAAAAAAAAGACAAAAAACAAAACTCAACACAGCCATACGGTAACTCAAAAAGTATAAAAGTGTGCTTTCTTTGTCGTCTGGAGTGAAAAATGCTTCATACAAGCTGCTAGGTGCAAACTGTTCTGGTGTGATGTAAACAAGCAATAACAATTACTTGAGAATTTCCTCCTTTTTTTTTTTTTTGGTTTGTTTTTGTAATTTTTGTACAGTTTCCTGAATATAAAAAAGGACACATTTTTGCTCTGCGTTTGGATGCAGTATTAAACACGTTTTTTTATTGCAGTTTGTACCAAGAAAGTCTACAATCCACACATACAGATATACACACACAGCGTTCTTATTAAATTATGCAGCACCGGGCTGAG
The DNA here is from genome assembly GCA_031762555.1 of Cynodonichthys magdalenae. Taxonomy (NCBI): domain Eukaryota; kingdom Metazoa; phylum Chordata; class Actinopteri; order Cyprinodontiformes; family Rivulidae; genus Cynodonichthys; species Cynodonichthys magdalenae. The sequence continues at coordinate 13,604,919 of JARVJO010000165.1, read as the reverse complement.
ATCCAGAGAGGGAGGTAGTTTATCCCCACCCCTGTATTGAAAGGCGCCCCCCTCTCTTCCTCCAGCCTTTCTTCTATCGCAGAGGTCAGAGTTAAGACTGCACGCTTTACGAGGCCTGCTCTGACAGACACTTAGCCATATTTTATGACCTCAGGCAAGTTCGTTCAACTCTAAAGGTAATGACGCACTGTTCTTGTGACGGCTTCACCGTCGCATCAGAAGCAAATCATCCTCTCTAACCTCAAACGTAAAAAAAAAAAAAGTTTTTTATATAAACTGTTTTAACCCAGGACAGACTTTGAGCAAGCCAAATAATCCTCACATTTCAATTGGATTTCTCAATTTTCTTTCCATCCCGGGGCAATCACTTTTTCGTCACCAGGCCCACACAAACCAGGAAATCTCCAATGATGTCACTTAAAGGGTCTGACATGGAGGCCTCATTGTCAAACAGGAAGAGAGTCACTCTGAATGTATCGTCATTACAGGCCTAAGGATGTGACTTTTTATTTTCCCTCCGTGGTGTTTTTTCAGTCACGCCACGCTCTTCTCCACTTGTTGCTTTTTGTTGTTTTTCCTCTCTGTGTGAGATTTTGAAGCTGTAGCAGGTCTGTTCCGGGACAAAGCAAGGCTGCATGAGCATTCTGGTTTGCCCCTGCAGATGTTTTGTCGCGGGGTCTACAGGAGATTTTTAGTGCTGTTTTGATTGTAAAAATCCACCTTCGCAGGAATATATATTTAAAAGAAAAAAAAAAGCCTTTTGAGCCATTTTAAAGGATTCACAGCCCTTTGCAAAATTTCCAAAGATTGTCGAGATTTTGAACTGACTTAAAGCCATGTGGTAGCAGTGCGTTTTATTTGATTTTATTAGCATTTATAATGAGGACTGGTGCAAAATAAATCCTTTTGCCCCCGTACAGATATTCAGGCTTTGGACCCACTAAACAAAACTATATATTTTTTCCTCTTTAACTTAAAGACATTTAAATGCCCTTTTGTATTGTCTGCTGGTTTCTTAGAGCTAAGATGCAACCTTTAAATGCTAACCCCGCTCCCAGAGTAATGCCTTAGATTTTTGTCTGTTCCTGTTTCCTGTAAATGAATTCTTCTGCTGTCTGTATTAAATTGTATAATGACTGGTGTACAGTATTGAATGAGTGCATCGTTGTTCAATTCTTCTCAGCTGCTGACCACGCTGCCACAGTTTTTAATCCCCCCCCAAATCACTGCTCTCTTTTGTGTTGGGTTTCGTCAGCAATGGAAAAAGAAACGCATATTGAAGCAATATGTTCTATACTGTATGGACTTCTCTGAAGACAGCCCCCCCACCCCCGCATCCATCACAAGAGTCGCACCTAAAACCTGCATCGATCCGATCTTTGTACCCCAAGTGTGTGTGTGTCAATGTGTGCGCGCATGTGTGAGCGTTTTATGCAAAATTAGATATACAAGAGAAGTTAAAACCACAGTTATGCAAGTTGTGAACTAATATGGCTTCGCTGATGCTATTTGCCTTGTAAATAAAGAATTCTGTTATTGCATTATTTAACTGAGTGCCTTTTTATTTGAACCCCCTCTAAAGAAGCTTGGATATTTAAGATTTATCATAATTTTTAAGAATTGTAATTTACCCAGCCTTGAAAAAATGCTTGTTTCTAGTGGGACATTTTGTACCATTCAACTGGGGGGGAGTTACTAAACTCTGTAAGACTTGTTTCCGAATTTTATTTTTCAGCTAGTTATTGGACGATAAAAGTAAAAATTTAATGTTTTATTTAAAAGTGAAATGAAGTGTTTTAATTTTGACCTCAATTTTTCATGACTTTTTTGATTTACGTTAGCTTTACATAAATCAAAACAAGTCATGAAAAATTCTTGTTTTCAGAATTTTGCTTTTTTAAAAAGACTTCATAATAAATTTAAATTAATACGTAAACACTGACAAAACTTTCAGAGTTTTTCTAGCATTTTTTGTGTTAAATAAGGAAGTGCAATGTGTTTTTATTTTTTTTTTCGGTTTGAGAGAAAGAGGAGACTGACGGTTGATTGTAGTGTGTTTTTTCATGAGATTACAGTGTTCCCAGCGCCAATGTGCTTCAAATCAAATGATCATTTTCAAAACATAAAAAGTGGTGTATACTGTTTATCATAACTCTGGTTTTACTTGGCCAATCAACAAAATTTAAAAGCTACTGTATACTTTTGACACACATTGTCCGTGTGGGGGGGGGGGGGGGGGGGGGGGGGGGGGGGGG
>JARVJO010000165.1:13584494-13601713 GCA_031762555.1 Cynodonichthys magdalenae | reverse complement strand
GTGTCAAAACAGGGAAACCTCTAAAACATGCAGGGCAGTGTGCCTTGAGGGCCAGGGTTGAAAAACACTGTTACATTATTGAATTGGTTCTCAATTCTGGTCCTCGTGACCCACTATCCTGCATGTTTTAGTTGTTTCTCTGCTTTGGCTCACCTGATTTAAATGAATGAACGAGTGATTGACAGGCTTCTGCAAAACTTAAAGACCTGCTGAGGAGCAGGGAAACAAATAAAACATGCAGGATAGTGGGTCATGAGGACCGGAATTGAGAACCAGCGCATTATTGGTAGATCACATCCACATTGAGGTAAATAAGATTAAATCTGCTTACTTGTGAAATCAGGCAATTTTTTTGTTTCTCTTCTGTTGGTACATCTAAAACGCACAGCTTTTCTGACATTTTATATACATTAGCTTATATACACTCTAAAATATTATCGTTAATATGGAGGGGAGGGATTTTTGTGCAAAATCGACGTTTTTGAGCATTGTATCATGCATGTTATTCACCTGCATTTCTCCTCTAAACCTGTAGGCGTCGCTACTGAGAAACTAACACCGCTTTACAGCAGTAATGTCCCCAGAAGAGGAGTTGGACATCAGGAGCTACTTTCTCCACGAACATACCTGCAAAGTTTCAGCTTACTTGTTTCACTCTAAACAGAGTTTGTATAACCCTTTGCAATAGTTTTAGTTTCCTGAGTTCGGCTCAGCAGCAGCTGCTCAGTAAAGGTTAAATGAAAACTTGGACGGTCAGAGCTCGGAAATGTGGAAGCAGGTCAAACAGGGACAGGATGCTGAAGTGGAGCTTACTGAACGAACACAGGCAGATTACGAAGAGGAGCGGTCAGGTTTAAAGGAAAATGAGGAACAAAACAAAACACGGGAACTTATTTTTAACTCCAGGAATGGACTACGCAGCTCAGGTTTGTTAGTTTTCTGGTAGCTAACGGCGTTAGCTGGATGCTAAAGTGGGACTTATGAGATAAACTGAGGCAAGAAGGTAGTAGTCTGCGTCGATGCCTGATCAAAACTGTGTAGCATCATTTTTGTCATTATTAAGAATCGCCAAGCAAGCACGATATTAAACTTCTGCGAGACCTGAAACGAACTGCCGGTGTCGGTCTGAATTTTAAAAGAAAATTCAATAATTAGAACTTTACCCAGCAGGAGGCAGCATTTAGCCTCGGCGTTATTGTTTATGCCCCGATGTGATGTGTCATGATGGGTTTTCATTATCACCGAAAACAGCCATAATGTTTTTGCTCGTGTTTGGTTGCTTGTACTGTTGGAAAAATAGCTCATGATTCATTGCGTGGATTTCATTGAAATGCTCACAAAGTAGTCTCTGGGTGTCCATTAATATTTGGAGTTACCCATTTCATGGTGGCCACCACAACCAACCAAGTGACTTTAGAAAATCCAAAAATGGGTATGGCTCAGCCAGTTTTACACATGGCCCAAAACCTGTAAAATATAACCTATTTAAACAAGAACTAGATCTATTCTAGAAAAAATTTTTTTTTAATTTCACCAATTTTCTTGTACAAGGAGATGGTGCACCTGTGGGCTTACTGAAGATGAAATCATGTTGATATTTCTGTTTTCTCTCTAATGGTTGTCTTTCAAGCACAGCTTACTAATTATACGAAGGCTTTAAAGCTTGATATATGAACAGAACAAAGTTTGTCAATCAGAATCAGTCGCATTCTAAAGTTTGAGTTCCTTTGTTATTTTTTCTTTTCTTGTGTTCAACACATAAGAAAATACTCAAACTAAGCACTTGCAGGCCCAGTGATACCTGGAAACCAACCCAACATCCATCACATCAGTCACAAAAATGTGACAAAGAAATATGTTTATTGCATTAAATAAAAAGGAGAGATTCATGACAGGCTGAAAGCTTTAATACATTTCTTAAAACATACAAAATATTGCACACGCTTGATCAAAACACAAATCACAGAAAGGGACTATCTCTGAGAAGCAGGCTGTGGTTGGAACAGATTCTATTTATTTATACTTTAGATCCCTCTTTTTTACTTGGCTTTTGATTTAGACAGACCCTGATATCCAATTAGAGTTGAAAGTTTTATGTGATATTTTTGTATTTTATTTTAACATTACTTGCTCTTAATGTTTCTTGCATTTCCTTGCTTTTTCTATTTTGTTTTCTGACTGAAATATAAATCACTTATAAAAAAATTAAATAAATTGACACTGACAATGAGAAAATGCTAAAATTAGAAACATTGATGTCATCTAGTCATATTTCTTGGGTCCTGTTTAGTCTGGAATCAGTTTGTTATTGAGGCAAAGTGCTCTGAGTCATTAAGCTGTGAGGAAATAAGTGCTTCCACTATGATTTCTATAAACTATGTAAGGCATATTCTTTATTCTTGCATTTTCTCTCAGCTGGTAAAGCAAGATATGGTGATTAAAGTGAAGTGCTGTCCAACTAAAAGATTCTTTTAATATGTTTTGATAGGAAACAGATTCCTGACATCCAGCATTAATGTTTTGACAGTTAAACAGTAAACTGAGCAATTACACAAGATGTATGTGAGAACATAAAGTTGCTCATTATGAATGTGAATCTGTGTCCTCCCACAGATCTTCAGCACTCAGTGTTGATTAACAAATATGCTCCTGAAGAATGGAGGCCTTGTATAAACCCAGAACCCCACCACATAAAGGAGGAGGAGGAACTCTGGACCAGTCTGGACGGGGAACAGCTCAATATGATGGAGACAGATGCTACCAGGATTCCTTTCACTGCGGCTCACCCCAAGTGTGAGGGTGATGAGGCGATACCTCTGTTCTCACAGCTTCATGAGCACCAAGTCGAAAAAGAATTTCCCATCAGCACCTCAGCTGACTGGATGACATCTGCAACTGGTGAAAAGAACTGTGAAGGAGCTGAAATCACCAGGAACCCAGATCTAAATACTGATGAAGATGATTCCAACTCTTCTGAGACAGAAGTCAGTGAAGATGATGAAGAGGATGATGTGAACAGCAGAGGTTCTGAGTCAGATGTAAACACTGAGAACATATCTTTAATCTGTACTGACTGTGGTAAAACATTTGGTAACAATCAGTCTCTGCAGAGACACATGACAAGTCATTTCAAAATAAGGTTTTCAGGTTCAGCTGATCAAGAATGTTTTGGATTGAAGAAAAATGTGGACCCTCACAGGAAAGATCAGACACACCAGAGATCATTCAGTTGTGATGACTGTGGTAAAAGCTTTAGCCAAAAAACCTACCTGAACAGACACATGAGAATCCACACAGGAGAGAAACCGTTTGGTTGTGATATTTGTAACCAAAAATTTAGCCAAAAGCCCAACTTGGACCGACACATGAGAACCCACACAGGCGAGAAACTGTTTGGCTGTGATGTCTGTGGAAAACGATTTGGCCATAAGACAACTTTGAACGAACACATGAAAGTCCACACAGGAGACAAACCTTTTGTATGTGATGTTTGTGGAAAAAGCTTTAGCCAAAAGACCAACTTAGACCGCCACATGAGAGTCCACTCAGGAGTGAAGTCGTTTGGCTGTGATGTTTGTGGAAAAAAATTTGGCCATAAGACAACTTTAAAAGAGCACATGAAAATCCACACAGGGGAAAAACCCTTTGTTTGTGATGTGTGTCAACAGAAGTTTAGCTGCAAGACAAATTTAAACAAACACATGAGAATCCATACAGGACAGAGACCGTTTGTTTGTGATTTATGCAGACGACGGTTTATCAGTAAATCGTGTTTAAAAACTCACATGATTATCCACACAGGAAGTAAATCATTTGTTTGTGATTTCTGTGAACGCAGGTTTAGCCAAAAGTCCTATTTAAACAGACATGTGGCAATTCACTCTGAGAAACTTTTTAAATGTGATGTTTGTGGAAAAAGGTTTGGCCGTAAGGCGCACTTAAGTTCACATTTGAGAGTCCACACAGGAGAGAAACTCTTCAGCTGTGACTTATGCGAACGACAGTTTAATCACAAGACAAATTTAATCACACACATGAGAGTCCACACAGGACAGAAACCATTTGGCTGTGACATTTGTGAAAAAAGATTCAGCCAAAGAGCACATTTAAAGACGCACATGAGTGTTCATACGGGAGAGAGAAAGTTTAGCTGCGATGTCTGCCTGAAAAAATTTGGCCATAAAGCTACTTTAAATGTGCACATGAAAATTCACGCAAAAGAGAAACCTTTTGTTTGTAATATAAGCACTGATCTGAAATGACTGGTAAAATGTAGGCTACGTTCACTTTGCAGGTCTTAATGCTGAATTTCTATTTTTTGCTTAGATCCAAAGGGGGTCCATTAGCTTAGTTGAGTGTCTGTCTCTGTCTCTCTCTCTCATGCAAAGGTATGTTTAATTTTTTTTTTCGAAAACCCTCACAGTGTCTCTGAGAGAGTCTGATTCAAGTGTTTGTAGTTTATTATAAATGTCTGCAAATTTTAATTCTAAACCAGATTGTAGCAACACAATTTGGTTTTCTGTATTTGGAACCATACTGTGAGGGAACTGAGGAAAATTTGATGAAAATAATTCAATTAATGATCATATATGAAAACATTGTATTTAACTAACTGAGCTAAAATCTTTAAAGGGGAAGTATTTTGCAAAATCAACTTTTTTTTTTTTTTTTTAGCTTTATATCATGTTACAATGTCTTTCCCTCATCAAAAACATACCCAGAGCGTTTTTCTTTTTACGTTCATGTTTGAAAAATCACCTGTGGCCATGTGGAGCTGTCTAAACACTTGCTGGTACAAAGCACCGCCTATTTACACAAAGCTCCTCCCTGGAGCTCAGTCTCCATCTGAGCTCCCTCCCCCGGAGCATTGTTGTGAAGATGTGCTGAATTTGGAGTGTCTGAAATGGTAGGAAGCCAATTTCAAGGCATTTAGATACAGCATTTTCATAACAACTGAAGGTAACATAGTTACTTGATTGTAGTATAAAATTGAACTATGTTCCTGGAAAATACACAATTCTATTCTCCCCCTTAAATAATAATCCCTCCGAGTTAAATAAATCCATTTTAAGGCAGTCTGGAACATATAAATAATAGTTAAAAGTTTTTTGTAACAAACTTACCTAAAAACACCCTTTTTGTGATAAACTAGTTTTATTACAGTAATCACATTTTAACTTGTGAACATCCACACAAATTTATTAAAAAATGTTGTAACCCATTGAAAGCCAAAACATTTTTTTCCTCCCTATAACAAGAACCTTTGAAAAATGTTTTTTGAAAGGCACTGAAAAAACCCAAAACATGACATTGAATTGGTGTGTAAACTAATTTTACATATAAAAATGCTGTTAGGATTTTCTGCACCTAAAACTTGTATTAATCACATTTAATCTTTAGGTACTACTCATTCTGTCTTTCTTCATCCATTTTAAGTGTTTGCACCAGTTTGAATATAGTAAATTAAAAAGTAAATGTCTACTGCACCAGTTTGTGTTTAGGGTTGTGTGTCTTTTATTCAGATTCTTGGATGTATTGAGAAATTGTCATTATATTAGACTCATTTTACCTGATAAATAGGTTGATTTCACTGCTGCTAGATATTTTTTACTCAGGTCATTTATTTTATAGTATATAGTAGTAGTGTTATTCCTTTCTAAAAAAAATAGATTAAGAAAATGAAAATTGACCATTTACTTATTGTGCACATTTTATTTAGATGTGCAATTTGGGTCATTAAAAATCTTTATTCAGTAAAGGTTTTTATACACCATGTTCTATAAGTGTATAAAAATGTTAAAAACCATTTAATAAGTTTTCATAAACACAACTCTTTTTAAGACCTGTTTTTTTATTGCATAATAATTACAGTTTTTGTAACTGAGTGCCGTGTGTGTGCATGAAGAGTCAACTGATGTGACTGAAAATGTAATGTTTCATTTAAAGCTTTTCCACAGAGACTGAAGTGTGCCTCACTAAAACTGCTCAGATGGTCTGATACTGCAGAGCAGCTGGGGTACCGACTTCCAGTAAGGTTCCAGGTTTATGCATCAGATCTATTATGTAGCGGCGGGGCTGCGAACAGTTCTGGTCATTGGAATTCTCAGGGAAAATGTCTACTTCATTCCAGGCCCGGTTGTAGTCACCCCTAACAAGAGTGCAGCTCATTTCGAGGCAGTCGGCAAGATACTGAAAGTTTCAGAAGAGATGGAACAGGACACTTAAAAAAATAGTAATATGAAGTTTTTTAATTCTATTGAAAATACATTCATTTATCCTATGTTGGAACTAGTTGTACCTTGAACAGCAGCGCTCTGTGGCAGTAGATCCCCTTGTTGATCAAACCGATGGGAATAATGTTGGATTTGAGCTGAAACTTGAGCTCACTGATGTGTGGAACCCACGAGAACTCGTACAACTTTCCCACCGCCACAGCTCCGCCCATGGCTTCACTCACAAGCCTAACAAAATTTCACAAGTGCTTCCAGTTAGGTTTGGTTTGGTTTTCAAGACTTTGAAGATGTAAACAAATGGATCGTGTCTTTCTGGTCTTTTTTCTCTCCACTCCAACATTATGACTTCTTTTCCTACCTGCCCAAGGCAGCGTACTGTTCTTTTTCACCACTCAAAGGGAAGATGGATCGTTCAGACTTTTCAACCAGCATTTTCAACGAGAGGTCGTCAATCATCGTGTCTGGTTCCTCTGAAGACTGAGCTTCATCACCATCATCAGCCTCCTGTTTCTTCTTCCTGTGCAGAATGTCAGACTTTTAAAAGCAAACTTTCTTTTAAAGTGAAAAACCAGTTTTATATTCCATACTGGAATAAAGTGAAATAAACATCCCTAAATATTTTAACCATACAATCAACCAAAAGTGTTTTTTCCTCTTTTCTGTACACACCGCATTATCACACACACACATTTGTATTACTATCTTTATTAGGACCATTAATGGACTTCCTTTCCTTTCCTTTCCATAGCCTAACCCTGAGCCCTTACCATAAATCTAACCACCCTAGTACATACTTAACCCCTAAACTTAACTCACACCTTAGTCAAAAGCCTAACCCCCAACCCAAGAATGGTGTCCCACCATGTTAGGACCGGTCTTTGGTCCTCATAAGGACTTGACAAGGTAGGTGCGTATAACAGAAACGGTCCTAAAAAGGTAACAAATACAAGTACACATACACACCTGTCTTTTATTGCTAGTAACTAATTCTGATTAGTTCCTTTGCTTCTGTTACATGTACTGTCTCTCCTCAACAACAAAAACATAATAAATAAAATACACATTTAAATATTAAACTTTTATTAAACTTTTTTATTTATTTTATATGTCCTGCAGTTAAATTAAAGAAACTGCAATTAGAATAAAATGCTAAATAATGCTTGTATGTACAAGTAAAAACTGAGGGGTAAATTGGAAATGATTGAAGATTTGAAAATATGCAGGTAAATTTACTGCTGATTTATTTATGTATTTTTTGTCTTTTAAAAGCTATAAAATATGTAAATTCAGGCAAACGTTTCGCTTCATCCTTGCAAACGTTTAGATTGAATTATACCCTGTTGCAGTATCGACAACAATAATGGGTCGGTGCTGGTTGAGCGGTTCTTTGAACAGTTCCCCTAACGTCCGAATCCTCTGGCCTGTACAAACCTGCAACACATAAACAAATCCTTTTCAGGTAAAACAGCTGACTTGTCCTCACATCTTTCTGACAGAAAGACCAACTGAAACCCTGAATATTCACCCAAGAGGTTTCTATAAAATATCCATTATTGCTTTGTAGGTATCAAAAACGATAAGTCCCTGTTTTAAGAACACAGCATGAACGCATCAATTCAAACCAGTAGAAATGTCTTGTTATACTTGCTTTTGCACAAAATTTAAAAAAAGGAAACAAACCTTTCCGGCATCATAAAATCCATCTTTAATAATGTCAGTAGAAGACAGCTGTCCCGTCAGGCTGAATTTAACTGGTAAGTTGAAGTTCAGCAGGCTGATTATGGCCACATCACTAACAGGGATTTTACGATTTGCTGACTGACTGATTTCTTGAAGTAATTTTAGGGCTCTGAGGCACAGAAATAAACAGAAAAAAAAAAAAAAAAAACAATATACGTTTTTGTTTGGTACATTTAAGAAACACTTTTCTGCTATTACAGTTCAAAACAGTTCAGTTTAATTTATATATTAAAAATATATATATATATAATAAATATTAGTATAGTTGTACCCAAATTTGCACATTTCCACTGCAGAGGGTTTGTCTCTGGCACAAACATTCACAGCAAAGCATGCATTGTGCAGCACCTCCCTGTCATTGGAACGCAGCAGATTCACCAGCAGCTGAAGGCCTCCAGCGTTTCGAAACTAAGCAGGACAGGAAGTGAAATTTAGTTACTCTGTAACAACAATAAAATACTGTTTAATCATTTAAATAAATTAAAAAAAATTATATTTTTAATTATGTTTTTATGGTTTATTTGTATTCCTTTTGTAAGTTAAATGAAAATTTGCTTAATAAAAAAAAATCTGACCTTAGACCTGGCTTCTGCATCATAGGCCAAAACTGCTACACACTGCGTGGCACTGATCAGGACCTGAGGATCTTTGGACTTCAGGGGTTTAACCACAGACATCATGCCTCCAAGGGACAAGATGCTCGATCTGATCACGTCCTCTTCTGCCATGTTGCAAAGTGTGGCAGCAGAACTGGCCACTGCCCCAGGACAGCTTCCATCCAGCTGCTGGACCAGGATCGCATGGCCCTCTGCCTTATACACCTCTCTGAAACACACCAGTGAAGAGAGGATTCTCTTTTCATACATTTTCAGATTCTTGCTTTTTCAAAACATGGTTGCATTTAGCAGTGGAAGGACAGTTTTTCTCTGCTCTAACTTGTTCTATGGGTTTCAGTTTGGCACTCACAGGGAATTGGTGTGGTTGTTTTGTGTGAGGGTAAAAAGAGCCTGGGTTGCTGCCTCTATTAATTCAAGGCTCTCACTGCTCAGAAGCTGTACCATTGTATTGATACAACCTGAAACGCACAAACGTTACGCACATTTACAATTGGTTACAATGAGTGTGCTGGTCATGTTGTAGCTGAGAGATGGTACACATACCCAGGTCTCTAAAGCTGTCTTGACTGGGAGGGTGGAAGCTCATGGCAGCCACAGCCTGACAGGCAGATGTTTTCACGCTGGTGTCCGTCACAGATAAAAGCTCTGCTAGAACCTTTTCGACTTTCTGCTCATGGAGAACTCTGTGGCTATTGGCTACACATGCAGCAATACGAATAAATAAAATGAATCACGCGTTGAAGATATTATAAATTTCCTAACATCTTGCATTGATAAAATCAATAATATGTCAATCCTTTATTTGTAAGTGTGCTTACAGTTTTGTGCCACCCTGGATAGACATGTAATGGCAGTGGACTGGATTTCAGGATTGTTGGGGGTGAGGATAAAGTCCATCAGCCTCTCCAGTCCTCCACCCTTGTGGATCTGCTGAACAGCCTCGTGGTCATTCAAACAGTTAGCCACTACCTGTAAAGCTTCAGTATGCAAGTCACTAAATTCCTGAAAGAAAAAAAATGTGCAGGAGCTCAGGATGAAAGTGTAATTGCATGAAATACCAAATCAGATATTTATGTTCTTATATTCTTTCCTTCTCCTTTTTAGTTTGACAAGATGACCGAATGAAAACATTTTTTTTTTTTTTACCAAAAACACGTTTCCTTTTCACTCACCTGGTTATGGAGGATATCCATGAGCTTTTCAAATCCCCTCTTGTTCCTGAAGGTGCTGAGTATGTCTTTATCAGTAGTGACACACTGCAGGGTCTTTAAAGCCAGATGCTGAATGACAGGATACTTGGATTTCAGCAGATCCAACAGCAGAGGAATTCCACCCAATTCATGTACCCTCTGGCAAGATTTGTAGTGCTTCTTTCACCAAAACCACAAACGTTCAAAAAGAAATAATAAAAAAAAAAACAGCAATGTGTTTAGATAAGTTTTAAATGATGATGAAAGTGTTTAATAAAAGAAAAGTGAAACTACTGTTGGCTCAACGCTCTGAGTCACCTGAACCAAGTTGAAGATGATCTCAAGTGAGTTCTTCTTCACGTCTGGGTCTGAGCTGGACAGGAGTACAATTAGATGTGGGAGGCCGTTGTTCTCAAAGATCTGAACACTGCTGATGAAATCCACTGACAGAGACGCAAGGCACAGTGTTGCAAACTCATGAATCACTGTATTTTCTGAGGTAACAAAAGAAACAAATATACAGTATAGTAAGAGTTTATTATATTTTGACTGCCTGAGTGCCTACAAAAAGTTTATAATAAATAAATAAAAATACTCACCTTCAACTGAGAGTTTTTCTATAATTGATGGAATGACATTTAGTTTTTTCAAAGCACTGCTTATGTCACCTTTCAAACAAAACATGAGAAAAAAAACACAAGTGACTCAAAATGAGGTCATCCATTCATATTGTTAAACAAATAAAACTAACTTCTGACATATTCAGGAAGTAAGCCTTCTGCCATGCAAAATGATCAGGAAACTTTACTGCTACCTACAGCAAAGTATTTGTGTAGCCTGCATACTTAATCATCAGAAATCAATGCAAAGTCTTTGTTGCACTGTATGTTATTATACTTACTATTTGTGGCCATGATGCCCAGGGCAGTGAAAGCATTGCCTCTGACCAGTCTGTTGTTGTGATTAATAAGCCTGCTGAGAGGCTCCAAGGCTCCATGTCCCAGCAGAGAAATCTTATTCTCATCTCCTAACAACAGGGGGAGACAGTAAACAACAAAACTCAGTGAGGAGAGAAGACATGTCATTACAAAAGCAACGTAAAAGGATACAATTTTGGCTTTATCATGAAAAGTACTTTGAACTGTCTTGTTGCTGGAATGTGCTATACAAATAAATCTTGTAAATAAGTAAATGAGATCAGGCAGAGTCTATGTGAATTCAGTTTAGAATAGTTCACAATAAATATATAAAGTTAGGCTATGTTGCTGTACCTTTTTCTGCGAAAGTGCGGATTACTTCACATGCTTTCACTAGTATGTCCTCGTCTGGAGAGTTCAACAGCAACACCGCTGATGCTGGGGTTTTTATCTCCACATGTAGAGGCTCAAACTGAGTGTAGAGGGAGGAAAGTTATTATTGTACGTTTAAACCACAGCTATGTTTCAAATTTCAGATAATATAGTCATTAGGCTTAGGTTAAGTTATTAGGTTGTTTTAGCTTCAAGGGAAAATGAAAAGGAATTAATTTACTTTATTTCCAACGATTTCATTACATGGACTTTTATTTTTCCTCGCCGACATTTTTTGTGGTCTAGAAAAAAAAACACAAGTTATCAATTACTGCCATTCAACAGCTGATAAACACAGTCAATTCATATAAACAAACCCCAAAGCTAACCTAAGCTGAAAGCTAACCTTACCCGGATGCTATGCTAGCACTTGTTACCGTCGGCGAATACTTCAAACTCAAATTTAATTTATCGTCATGAATGTTCACTGTAACTTATCCTCTCTGCCCAATATAAGAAGAAGATACCGATTACAGTTTTATAAGAATAGCAATGGAAGAAGTAGCCAGTTTGTCAAAAGTTTTGTAAAAGGAAGTTGACATCGGGTTACTATAGGCAACGGGACCCTCGTGTCGCTAGTCAAAATAAAAGTAATGCAAGTATAAAAACGGGATACAAACTTAGACAGGTGAATTAACACGTTCAAGATACAAAATGAAACAGTAAAACGAAAAGAAAAAAGAAACATATATTTTTTTAAATAAACCACATACATTCACACAGTTGTAGCTATAGAAATCAGAAAATACTCTAATTCAATTCAATTCAATTCAGTTCAAAAATACTTTATTTATCCCTGGGAAATTAGGTAATGCATTCAATAGTGACTTTGCTTTCTTACATTTCATGCATTTTAAGGCAGATAATAAAAAAAACTATATTTAAACAAAAACAAATAGGCTTTAATTTTGCATTTACAGTAATTAATGCAATATTTTGACAGCGTTTTCAGTATAAAAGAACTTGCTTATAAATAAAGGTTGATCTAAGCGAGTTGCACATTAAACTCTTGAAATGATTTCAAACATAACTTTTTCAATTACCCTGCAAGCTGTGTCCATGTTGCTATACAAGAAGGCTGTGGTGATTTAAGTACCTGTTGCATTTTTTATACACATCCTTGAATGTAATTTGAGATAAAAAAAAATCTCAATAAGTGTTTTTAATCTCAATATGTTTACATTTGTAATGTGATATAGCATATGTATGATGTGTGATATTAGGCCTACTTTGTGATATAAATCTTATGTAATATTTTTGTGTTGCGTTGCAATGTGTGCCAAGTAATTGTAGTCACGGTAGACTCGGATGCGAATCGTCAGCGGACCTGTCCAACATGGCGAACAGATTGTTGGTCACAGTCATACCTATGGTGACAGTAGCGGGCTGAGATAGCTTAAACTGAAAAAGGACCACGGATAAAAAGCTAAATATATTGTAAATACCACGTTGCTTTCCTTCTAACTTCACAAGATTATTATGGTCTGAATAACTGAGAACCTAAATTAGCAAATTGTGGCTGGTAGCCTCTGCTAAAGCTATCAGTAGCGGAAGTTCAGGTGCAACATCCGGCGGCGGAAGTAACGAGACAGCTAACAGCAGCTTTAGCCTATTGTCCTATTTGAGCTGAATATTCATGCAGCGTCACTTACAATGTCTTCAGTTCAACGCCTGAGAGAGTTTATCAGAGAACGACTGACTGCTGCTGTTGAAGAAATATTCACAGAGTTTGAAAAAACCATCGTCTTGTTCGAGAGAGAGATCGACCGTCACCACAGACTGCTTGATACCTGCAAGAAGAAGAAAGACCAGATAAACTTCCATACAGCAGGTATGAATCACAGGACTGGGCAGAATGAACGAACATAGAAACATTCCCAAAATGGTCGGTCCTAATAAATGCTTTACAGTTATTAAAAAGAGAAGAAAATAACGCTGCAGTTTTATTATACACAAATGAACGAACATTGCAATAACAGTTAAACCCACAGTCTGTAGAAGATATAGGGAAACTAGACTTGTATAAAAACTAAGGATGTCCTGATGAAGGCTGGTTTTTAGTTGAAATTGTGTCTCAATGATGTGGTAACGTGCACCATCTCTAAGAATCTGTTCTTTAAGCTACTTAACATGAGGCCATCTTTCATCAGTCAACAGACCAATCAGGGATCGATGTTGAACTTAAAGTCAGACGCCCTTTAGCTGCAGGAGAATTAACTTTTTTAGCTGTCTGAATAGCCAAAACCTTTTATATTGCTATATTCTTATGTAGAATTTAACTGTAGGTATTTATACTAACAGTTGTAAACTGACACACAGAGAACATCATGCATTTTGGAGTGAGGGAGTAAAAGTTAAACAGAAACCAACCTTTTGCTATAATCTTTGGCATAAAAACACACTTTTCTGTAGTAGTAATTGTTTAATTTCAAGAGTAGTGGTGTCCCCCGGCCACTGAGTATAAGTACATACAGAAGTTTATTTTTTTACATGCTGTGATTTTCATGGTGGTGCTAGACTACAACTCTTAACTACTGACTGACTGCCCTTGGTACAAAATATACATTTTATATATGTTCTATTAACACAATAATCATGCTGCAGTCTGGGGGTTTAAAGTTATGAGTGTAACCTTAAACTGTCCAATACAAAAGATGATTAATATGTTTACAATAAACTAAAACATTTCTGGAAAACAAAAGTCTGAACTAGCACTTCCTGACAATGATGATCAACAGATAATCCCTCCAGATTATTAATCAACAGATAAAACCTCCAGATTTTTAGACAGAGGGATTTGTTGTAATAAGATTTAAGATAAAAATAATTACAGCATATCAGATTATATGTCTTATTGTAGTGTGGTGGATTTTCTGAAATAATGGTGGACTCAATAATTAAGCAATCATTTGTGGAGATTTATTTGATGCTGTAGCAGGTCAAGTTCTTCAGAATACAAAGCATCTGCAGGAGTTGTACCCCTGAACCGATCACTAAAGAGGAGAGCTCCTTCATTTCCTCATTCTAAAGTTACAACATGAAGAACTTATGTTAAATTAACAAATCATTCATTTAATTTACTGTATCAGTAATTAAACATTTTAAGAGTAGAGGATGTATTAGGAGCTCATTTATAATTTATTAAATGGTTGTAAAAACATTTGAGTGTCGACCGCCCAATCACTGATTATGGTCGGTCACTATCCGATTCCCTGTTTCATTTCTAGAAATCATGATTGTTTTGCGTTTGTTTTCTATTACTAACTTTGTTTTTGTTTGTTTCTTTGTCTCTTCAGAATTCCCACAGCAACATAGGGAGGTAGATGCTGTGATGGACCAGCAGCTCTGTAACCAAGAGAGGGACTACAGTTTGGACCCTGCAGAACAACAACCTCCACAGATTAAAGACACCCAGGTTGAGTTCTGGACCAGACAGGAAGTTGAGCATCTTCTTCTAAAGAAGGTGACTGGTTCCAGCTGTGAAGAAACGGCTGGAGTTTCAGAAAACAGCATTGTCCACTTTGATGAAGACCTGGATGGTCAGGACCGACTGATCCACATGAATCTCAACACATCAGGTATAAAATTGATGAATGAATGAACAAAAACGCCACCAGATGTCAAAAATCTAAACTTTTTAACATTTAAGGCATGTTTGAAGCGCAGGAGAAATGGTTCTACAGAAGATAGTCTGAGTAGAGACGTCTTCAGCCAATTACAAATTTTAATGATGGGCTCATATTTTAGAGTTCTGTAAATGATAAAATCTTTTACAATATTTTTTGTCTCATCAGTAATGATTTGTATTTGTGTCACTTTAGCTTTCTCAGATGCCCCACAGCAACATCTTGCTGAAGAGGATAACCTTTGGAAAAAACAACAGGACAGGAACTCCAGTTTGGACCAGGAGGTTCAGACTAGAGTTTTACAACAGAACAGAGAAGACCAGGAGAAACCAGACCCTCTAGAGATCAAGGAGGAACAAGAAGAAGTTTGCATCAGTCAGGATGATGAGCAGGAGGTCTTGAAAGAGGAAATTGATGTTTTTGTGATTGATTATGATGAAAGTGACAGCAGCACATCAGAACCAACCAGCACCCAGGTCCTCTCTCACAGCTCTGCCTCCTCACCTTTAAGAGAAGAACCAAGTTTGGACATGGATGAAACAAAACCGTACATTTGCAACACTTGTGGGAAAAAATTCTCAGACTTACCATCAATGACTTTTCATCAGAAAACTCACCAAGAAGAGAAACCCTTTACTTGTGAAATGTGTTTGAAAAGTTTCGGTCAACGTCACAGCTTGATGCGCCACATGATAACTCACACAGGCGAGAGACCATATTCCTGTCAGATCTGTGGGGACAAATTTGGACTGAATAGTCACTTGTTGCGTCACATGAGAACTCACACAGGTGAGAAACCGTTTACTTGTACAGTCTGTCATAAAAGTTTCACTCAAAGTAACAGTTTGACTTATCATATGAGAATTCACACAGATGAGCGACCACATTCTTGCAAAGAATGTGGAAAAAGTTTTAAACAAATAGGAGCTTTAAAGACTCATTTGAGGACCCACACTAACGAGAAGCCATATTCCTGTGAAGTGTGTGGAAAAAGTTTGCGATCCAGCACCAGCCTGCTGTGTCACATGAGAACTCACACAGGTGAAAAACCCTATTCCTGCAAAGAATGTGGACGAGGTTTTACACAAACAGGGGCTTTAAATGTCCATTTGAGGACCCACACTAACGAGAAGCGGTATCCGTGCGACGTCTGTGGAAAGAATTTAAGAACCAAGACTAGCCTGCTCTATCACATGAGAACTCACACTGGTGAAAAACCTTATTCCTGTAAAATCTGTGCTAAAAGATTCAGTCAGACCAGCCACTTGTTCTTACATATGAGAGGCTCACACAGGTGAGAACTGATGGTGTTTTATCAGTGATGTGTTGCTCTAAGTGAATAATAATAAAAAAGAAAACTTAATGATTGCCAGACCTATTCAACCTCCTCCATTTTTACTTTACTGCATTTGATCTTTCTGAATTTGATAGATTTTTTTTTAATTTTACAAAAAATAATTTAAATTTTTTGTTTTCTTTGATTTTTGTAATGTTTATAATAAAAAAACAAGAGACAGATGTTTGAATATAGGTGCTCAGAAACACCAAGTAAAAACTTATTTCCTTAATATATAAATAAGGGCCTCAAGATACTAGGGGCTTCATTAATAACCTATTTAACTTAGAACATGGATTTAAATGCATCTTTTATTCAACACAGTGTATGTGTTAAATCTAAAAGCAAAGATAAAAATAAGTTAAATTTGCTAAATACAAAAAAGTTTCCCTTTTTCGTTTTGCTGCATTGAACTGTTTCACAGTTACTGTAAAATGTTGGCACGAGCAATGCAGAAAAGGAAAGTGTAAAGCTTTTTATAAAACTACTTCAGCTGACTACAAGGATCAGATATTCAAATTTCATTTCTTTCATTTCATTTCAGCTCTCGCCATTTATTTAAAGATATCCAAATTTTAAAAAAACTAATACTAACTTCTCTATCATAACTTTGAAAAAAGCTGAAAAAATTGGTGACTTGTAAAAATGCAATTAGGAATATCCAGCAATTTACAAAGCAATTTCAAAAACAAGCAAATTTTAAAAATGACCAGCTCCAATTACAGCACAAAGATGTACAAATATAGTTTGGATATCTGAAATGTTCTTTTTAACAAGAATACAATTAACATGTCTATTTAATGTTAAAAATTTTAAGGTTAACATCCTAAACCTAGTTGCTACTACAATCAAAGTTGTGAAAATCTTCAGTTCTGACTCCTGAGATTCACTTTTTCTAAGAGTAGTACTTTATATCTAAATGTGATAGGTGTTTGTCATTACAACACGGAGACGTGGTGTAAAACCAAAACAGAATACAGCGATTTGCAAGTGATTTTCAACATTTATTCTAATGAATACACTACAAAGACAAAGTAATGTTCAAACAAATATATATATATATATATATATATATATATATATATATATATATATATATATATAGAGAGAGAGAGAGAGAGAGAGAGA
>JARVJO010000165.1:13531730-13584394 GCA_031762555.1 Cynodonichthys magdalenae | reverse complement strand
ATCAGTCTGTGTGCTATGAATTCATATGATGTACAAGTTACACCTTTTGAATGCAATTACTGAAATAAATCAAGTTTATCAAAACATTCTAATTTACTGGCTTTTACCTGTATATTTTTATTGATTTTAACCACACTACACATTTGCACTCATATTTTGATACTTTTTATATTGAAATGGTTTTATATTCAATGTGTGCTCATTTTATTATAACTGAGCTCAACTACTGTGATTTAGGTACAATGGCGCCACCTGATGGATGTTAAATGTACTACAGGTTCTTAGGTTCAAACAACTCTTATGTGTAAAATGAATAATCAATCTAAAAAGCTTGAATTAACACACCAGAAATCCGAATGCACTGATACGGGCTGTATGGCCGATACAGATTTCCAGACTGTTGAATGATTATGATGTGCAGCCCACAAAATCTCCAAACACACCAGAAAAAGTATCTAGATCTAGTCGTTTAAAAAAGGCACTAGAAGGGTCTGAAAACTGGCTAGATCTAGAAAGAGAATCACTTGACAATTATTGTTTTTTTAATGTATTTTACAGACAATAAGTCGCTTCCAAGTAAAAGTCACAAAATGCATCACGAGGAGGAAAAAAACATGATATAAGTCACTTTGGTGCGTAAATAAGTACACATTAATTCTGGAATAGCCGTATTAACGCAGACAGATGACACATACGAGAGTAACTTTACATGACTTGTTTCAATTAAACAACTTCCACAGCTAGGTACCAAAAACAAATCCCCAACACACACACAAACTGTATAATTTGTTGGCTTTTTTTCTTCATTTTCATGAAGGGTGTGAGCATTTGTCTTGTGGGTTTATGTCAGGGATTAGGCAATGCTAAGTGGCTAGCAGTTAGCTTCCCTCAAAACACTCAGAAAAGACCCTCAAACCATCATTACGTAACAAAATTTATCAAAAAAAAAAACTGAGGCTTACCCAAAACAAGAATGAAGCACAATGTTACTTTCAATTGAGGCACAGCTTTTAACACATGGTGTTCAGGGTTATACAATGGAGCCTCTAGTGGCAGAAAATGAAACTACAAAAACACTCTAAACTACTAAGAAACAATTTTTTCTTAGGGAATTTCCTTTTGAGGAAAGAAAAATTTTGCGCAATTTTCCTTCGCCGACATTCTTCTTGGCTTGTGGCCTAGAGAAAAACAGAATTTATTAACCATTTACAACTATTCAGCAGTTCTTCAACAAAGCTAAACTGAAACAAATAAATGAACCCCAAACTGGAGAGCTTCCCTAACAGATGCTATGCAAGCACTTTTTTTTTTTTACCAGCTACGCTTACAACAAACTAATTTAAAATTTTTCACTTATTCTCTCTGGCCAGTACAAAAAAAGAGATTTGTTTCAGTGTTTAAAGAAACTCAAATATCAGTTTAGTTATTTGCTTAAAAAATGCTCATAAATAATAGAACACGTTTCCTTTGAAAAATCCCTTCCTGCAAACCTTTTGATATTCCAAATACTAAAACTTCTGTAAAGAAATGTAAGAAACTTCGATTGTATTTACCTCACAATGATTTAAAATTGTCCTTGATGGTTTTAGTTATTTGTATTTTTCCTCATTTAGAGAACATTTAAATTTAACATCTATGAATTTCTTTGAACAACTGTTGTTGACAGGAGATCAAGGTTTTTATTTAGGAAGTGATCCGGTGATCAAATCTAACTTTTCAGTTGAATTTAAATTAAATCAGTTCTGTGAACTCCTGTAAAAAAAAGTTAGCTCCTGGTTAGTCTGTAAGTTGATATATTATAATAGTTTTGAGAACCTGTCCCTTTTAAAGCGCTCTGCTTGGAGAAAGATGTATTGAGATGCATGAGCTGATTCTCGGCCAATGGGAGGCAGGAAGGAGGAAGCCGATGAGCATCCTCTTCATCAGACATGCTTGTGTAAACTCAATATGTGCCCTCAGATGACCACACAGAGCCACACAGGCAGCAGGACAGACTGCTGCTGGGTCTCCCCCCCTGAACTTTGATTTGGCACATGTTTGGCATAACGTTCACGACGGAAAGAAAACTTCACTTTGAAAAAGCTGATTCATTACAGGAGGTAAGTTTGTTTTATATTTGATTTACAAAAATGAAGCGATCCTAATTATTTGGCAAATTGCTTGTTTACCTGCTCTTCTTTAAGAAAAGAGAAAAGCTCATTATTACACGCGGAGCAGGAAGCACTCCGTTATTTTTACGCATTTCTCTTTCTTTCTCCAAGTCTTCCTTAAATTATTGTCAAAGTCTATAAAATGCTTCATTAATGCTGACCTCTGCTCTGAGCTGACTGTTCTCTGATTGGTGTCATGACCCTGGTTTGTCTCTATTTAATGGCTGCTTGGGAAGCAGGGTTTTTTAAAGACACATGTTTAAACCGGGTGGTGTGTGACCTCTCAGCTGGAAATATTGCAAACTCGGCTGTCCTATTTATGGCTTTTTTTTTTTTCGAGGGCTTTGGTCATTATTTGCTCAGTGGTGTAGGCTAGAGTTAGATGAGAAAATCAGATCCCCGCACCTGGTTGAAGGAGGTAAATCACGTGTGGTTGTTTATTTATTTAAATGTTGATAGCAATCACCTTCTTATGCCTCCTTCTCTTTTTCTCCTCCAATAAGAAAAAACAAAATCCTCACTGAACCTTTTCTCCACCCTCCGTGCGGTCATGTCCCTCTCCAGCATCATGCTGAAGGACAGCCCAGCCCGGGGCTTCTTCCCCGGCCCGCACCCCTACATCTTCCCCGGGACGCACAACCACCCCCACCCACTCAAGTCGCTCGGCCGGCTGGTGTCGGACACCTCCCTGCCTCTCGGCCTGCCCGGCGGCGCCTTCTTGAACCAGAGCGGCCCGGCTCTTCACGAACACATGATGCTGAGCGCGTTCCCGTACAACGCGAGCCAGATGTTGGCCGGACACGCGCTGTTCTCCAAGCCGGAGGAGCTGGCCGCGGTGGTGACGGAGCACGCAGCCGGTCCGCTGTCCGCGGACTTCAGCAGCCCGGCCAGCGAGAGGTCTTCCTCCTCCTCTTCTTCCTCCTCTAAGGAGAACTTGTTCGGCCTGCAGGGCGCACATCTGTCTCCGGAGAAAAAGGCCACATCTTACAACTTCAGTGAGGACGACTTGTTCCTGGTGCTTTATGGGTACTCCGGCGGACAGGAGCGCAGCGTCGGGCACGCCGTCTCAGGAGTGAACCTGCCGGGAAAACAAGGTGATCCAATCAGATCAGTTTTAGTGACAAATAAACACAAACACAGCAGTTCGATTAAATAATATTTTATTACTTGCTTTCGCAGCTTCGGAAGCTCACATTCCACTCGACAAGGAAACTCTTGAACTCCCAGAAGGTAAGAAAAAAAACTTGCAATAATCCTGAAGGTGATTTGTTTCACGCAACTGATCTTTAACTTTGTTTCAGGGTTAATTATCCTCCAGGCTTCGTGGGGAAACGCTTCCCACTGTGGGGTTTTCACGGATAAAAGCAGCATCCCCAAAGGCGCGCGCTTCGGACCTTTCCAAGGAAAACTGGTCAACACCAGCGAGATAAAAACATATGACGACAACACGTTAATGTGGGAGGTGCTGACCTTTGTTCTTCACCTGTTGTTTATTTTGTTTTTACTCTTTTATATCTGTTTAATGAAAAAAAAAAACACCGCTGCTGCTCCTCCAGGTGTTTGAGAACGGCCGGCTGAGTCATTTTGTGGACGGCAGAGGCGCGTCAGGAAACTGGATGTCTTTGGTGAAGTGCGCTCGTTTCCCGGAGGAGCAGAACCTGATCGCAGTGCAGGTCCAGGGCCAGATCTTCTACGAGGCCTGCAAAGAGATCGGCCCGGGCCAGGAGCTTCTGGTGTGGTACGGAGACTGTTACACCCAGTTCCTCGGAATCCCGCTCACCCTGAAGGACCCCAGAGAAGACAACAACCCGGTCCCCCCCACCGAAGGTCTGGAATCTCTCCGCAGATCTCTGGGTCTGTTCTAGGCTTTACCTCCTGAAACGGGTTTATTTATTTATTTATTTTTGTTGTTGTTGTTCTCCAGATACTGGGGAGGGCTTCAAGTGTGACCGATGCGGGAAGGTGTTTGCCTACAAGTATTACAGAGACAAACACCTGAAATACACGCGCTGCGTGGACCAAGGGGACCGGAAGTTCCCCTGTCACCTGTGCAACAGGTCGTTCGAGAAGAGGGACAGGCTGCGGATCCACATTCTGCACGTGCACGAAAAACACAGACCTCACAAGGTACTGAAGCCGCACGCGCACGCTGGATGTAAAAGTTGGTGTGGTGCTGAAGGGACAGCTCCCAGGATCCGGATGGGTCGGACTTTTTTTTAGTTGCAGAGCATTCATGCAAAATATCTTTATATTTTACCAGATTAAATGAAATGATTGGTTGTGAAAAATCAAAGGTGAAAGTCTGTAAGGCACCAAGTGTAGCGTTATTCTTTTTTTCAAACAGAATGCAAACAAAATTAATGTTTCTTTTATTATTTAAAATTTGACTAATTAAATTGTGTCTCTTACCCGCAGTGCTCAGTTTGTGGAAAGAGCTTTTCTCAGTCTTCCAGCCTCAACAAACACATGCGCGTGCACTCCGGAGAGCGGCCTTACAAGTGCGTCTATTGCAACAAGGTAAACATTGGTTTTATTTTTATATTCTATTAGTTTAATTTAAATATATTAGACATTGATGTTTAAGCCTTTTTTCATAGAACAATTCAGTAACAGGTCAGGTTTAGGAACCAAACCAACTTGAGAGTTTTCACTGATTGTAAGGAAACCGAGAGAGGACACATTCAGAAATTAATTTTCACGATGTAACAATGTTCATCAATGTTCATTAAAATTCTTTTCGTGATGTACCCTATTTTTTATACTCTGAACATAAACTGTTTTGCCTGTCATGTGACCACGAAGAATGATTTAAAATAGGCTACACGGAAATAATAACAGGTTGTATTTTATCAGAATACTCATAATAATTTGTCATGTCCAAGTCACCCTAAACGCTTTTTAAATTTGTTTTATTAAAAAAAATCTTATCTTTAAGTTTCCTCACTCAGTATTGTTATCAGCTCGCCTCAGGCGTTTCTTTGTTCATCTGTCTTATCTTTTAAGTGGTTTTAGCTTGTTTCTGGGTTTAGCCTCCCGTTATTGTTCCAAGGTCCGCGAGACACTTAGATGCTAATTACCGCCAGATGTACAGCACGACTTTTGTCCTCCGAGGTTATTGCTTTTAATTTATGACACTGAAGAGCAAAAATACTTTGGTATACTTTTAACTAAGACATTCTCTAAGAATTTTTTTTCTTTCCCCAGTCCCGTGGTGATAACCTGGGCTCGAACCCGCGACTTCCGGATTGATAGACCGCAGCCTTTACATCTGCTTTCTTTTGAACTGAATAATTAAAATTAATGGTCCTATAATAAAATTATATTAAGAAAATTAAATCCATTTATCTTTAAAAACTTAGTAAATAAAATTACAAATAAAATATTTCTATATCAGTTGGCTATTATTATTATTATTATTATTATTATTATTATTATTATTATTATTATGTTTCCTCTTCAGGCCTTTACCGCCTCCAGCATTCTGCGCACACACATCCGTCAGCACTCGGGTGAGAGGCCCTTCAAGTGCAAACACTGCGGGAAGGCCTTCGCCTCGCACGCGGCCCACGACAGCCACGTCCGCCGGACCCACGCCAGGGACAAGCCGTACCCATGCGGACTGTGCGGAGCGTCTTTTCAGGAGGAGCAGGAGCTGCAATACCACGGACAAATCCACCAAAGTAAATTTAAAAAAAAATACAGTAGTGCAAATCAGCAATTATATTTTGTTTGTTTTTGTTTTATGTTGGTGATATAAATGTTGTTAATTAAAGATGATCCAGTCCTAATTTAAAGTTAAAACCTTACTGATAATTAGAAGTAAATAAGTGTCACGTTTTTATTGCTGTTGTAAAAAAAGGAAACATGAAATTTCCTTTATATGCTTTTTCTGCTTTTCTTCTTTAAAATCAGGTCATATCGGTTTTTTCATAATTGGAAGATTTTTTTCCAGATTAATTTAAAAACAAAACATTAAACAAAAGTAACATTTTTTTGTACTGACTTATCTGAGTCCTCCGTTTTTGTTTATAGCATATGGGATTAGTGAGACATATAAAAAAATAACTTTTTTAAATTATTTGTTTAACAATAAAATTTAAACTTACATAAAATCATTAAAATTAAATTAAACAATATGAATTTATTTAATTTCTTTGTAAAAAAGGTAATATTTTCTTCTTTTTTACAGAGAGACAAACGGAAACCACAGCTGTCCCGTCTCCTCCTGCAGCTGGACTGGAAGAGGACTCCATGTCCCAGATGAAGGAGCTCCATAAATTACAGAAGAATCCTGAACAAAGCTTCTCCTATCCGGGGTTAACGGTTTTAAATCGGCCTTGGAATTAAAACCCTAACGAAATAAAGGCAACAATGTTTGAGATGTTTTTAGATACGTCAAGCTGAACAAGCAGTGCTGCTTATGAGACAAAGAACATTTTGTTGTATAGATTTATTTAAAAGGAGAAAAGATTGTTTAAATTCTGTAAATGTGTATTTATGTTGTGTGTTTTTCTGTGGCTTAAAGCTAAAACACTTTCTAAAAACTTTAGCAGGGTTAGTTATTATTATTATTATAATTATTATTATTATATTGTTATTCATGTACTGCTTTAAAAAGCAAAACTTTTTTTTAACCCTTGCAGTTTTGAGCTTTACTTGTCTGTTATGCCGTTCTTTAATTTAAAAAGTGTAATTATAATTTAATGTCACATAGGGCTTCTTAAAGCAAGCCAAACTGTGTTAATTCTTCATCTTGAGGGTTGTTTTTTCATATTCAATACGTAATAAATAAGTGCATGAATATAATATGTTTCTTCTTTTTTTTTCAGTTTAACTTTTTTATTGTTTAAATGTCAGACACATACACCAGTTTAACATTTTATTGTATACACTCCAAAAAAATCCATAGGCTACCTTGGCAAGATAAGATAACCAGACTCATTTGTTTTGTCAAAGTAGTGGAATTTATGATAAGATGACAATAATATGACACAGAATGTTGTTTTGACAATGTAAAAATCACAGTTAAAACTAGTTTATGGTAAATTATTTAGAAGAAATATGCAGACTGTAAATCAAGAATCTTTGTAAAAACAAAACAAACTCTAATGCAACTCATTTTATGTTGTTTTACTTAAAATGTCAAAGTTTTAGTGCAATTACAAAACACATACATACAACAACAAATACAAAACAGTGCTCCATGTCTATATCATATTTTCTGTAATTTACTTTATAAATAAACATTTGAACTGGTTTTGCAATCTGGATCTCTCTAGAGACGTGCAGATTTCTTAGTTTTTTCTAACAAAACTTATACTCTGTGTGACGGCAACTAACCAGAACACAAACTAAACCACACTTTAGTATCATTTGCAAGTTTCCAGGCTCTGAACATGTCCGCCAGCCTGGTGATGAACTGAACACGTGCAGTAAACACAAACAAACCCCAGGACCTAAAGAATGATAAAAGAGAGAAGCTGTAAAACGGCCTTTGGCTTCATGAACAAAGGGAGCTCACTCTGACTGACATCTGCCCTCACCCTGTCACCAACTGTCCCACATGCGTCCCATTGGATGGGTAGATAAATAGATGGGTAGAAAATAGATAGATAGATGAGTAGGCCTAAGTAGATAGATAGATAGATAGATAGATAGATGGGTAGATAGATGGATTGATAGATAAATGGGTAAATAGATAGATAGTGAGGACAGCAGCCTTCAAGGTCAAAGGTCAACAGCTCACTGAATGTTAACAGCCCTCCCCTTTTTCCAAATAGCCAAAATATGGATGCTTGAACAAGTGTAGATCTACTTTCATCGGACATGCCCCTCCCATGAGTACAACCCCCGAGCCACCCTGAAGGGACCAGTTGTATTAAAACAGTCCCTTTATGTGGTCTCCAGGAACACAGGGGTGGAGGAGAAGAGGAGGGGGGGGGGGGGGTAAAATAAAGAACGACAGAAGGAGAAAGAGAAGAATAAGCTGCCAGGGCTGAAATACTGAGATTGTTAGCGCTCCGTGCTAAAAGACTGGTTTTACTAGCACCTCCTCTGATTGGCTGATTTAGGACTCACCGCTCCAGCAGTGAGAGAATTTTTATCTGGGTCGTTTATACCGATTGATTTCACACTTAACCTCCTGGCAAGTTAACAGGGCCTCTGTGGAGCAGTAGATCAGACGCCTTTATGTATTAATGTAATATTAATAATTCCCTCTGAGATTAAAACTCTTTACCAAACTGTAAAACTGTACACCACCTCAGAGAAGTGGTCACGGCTAAATGCACTGCTGTGATTAATTAATAATGCTCATTGATATAAAAGGCCGACAGCTGCAGGTGAAATACTCTTACAGTTAAATGATGCTTCTTTTCTCTTCCTCGCAGTCTGAGCTGAGTAGTCAACAGCTCTGATGTATTAGTGTCTATTGATTGTCTAATAGCTGTTCGTGTGTGTGTGTGTGTGTGTGTGTGTAGTGTTTGTGTGTACTTCAGACAGTGCTCAGACTTTTAGCTGAGTGGACTTCTAAACTACAACCACAACAGCTCTTTGTCTGCATGTGGTTCAGTCTCTCCTTTAAAACCACATGAAAACTAAGTGATGTTGAAGATAAAGTCAAACTTCTAGCTTTTTTTTTTTGCTCATAAAAACTTTTCAGAGTTTCCTGATGGAATTACAAATTTACAACTATACACCTGTCTCAGTATTTACAATTATACTCAGAGTAAAAAAATATATTTTACAGTATCTAACTAACAGGTCTGGTTATAATTAACTTTAATTATGAAGATAACACAATAAATTACATTATGAAAGCTCAAAATCATATACACAATCATATTATGCTCTGCACTTTTAGGACATAAATGTTGGTAATCTTAACACATCAAACAGTGAATTCATATACAAATTTCTAACATGAACTCTAAAAAACAAAGTGTTGAATTTACTTAGCCAAGTTATGTCAACAGGTTCCACTTAAATAAATATAAAGCAATTTAAATCAACTTGACGTAACTTCGTAAATTTAGCACTGCATGGTTTTATTGCAATAAAATGAGAAATTAACAAAGTGATGCTTCAGTATTCACGTCAGTAGGAGCTTTACCAACAGTTAATGACAGCAATAACTAAAGCATAGCTTAGGAAACCCAAGTTATTCTTAACTATAGAATTTCCTAAGGAGAAAAAAAGGCCTGTCCTAATGGGTTTTCAGCTTCATGGACAGAAACTGGAAATTCAAAAGAGGAGCCTGATAACTTTACGAAACTATAGGAATCACAAGTAAAACCTGAAGTCTGAGATTGAAGTGCGCTGTTAGGAAAAAAAAAAATTTAAAACTGGGTTAGTACTCCTTATGTTATATATATTTTTTTCTCCCAAAACAAAAACATAGTTTAGTTTATGTTATATTTGGCAAATTTCTGTGCAGTTCTTCAACATCTCTGAGTTTCATTAGCTTGTCATGCAAATATCGGCACACTCAGCTCACAATGGGTACATTCTCTGGTTTGTGTTATCCAGAACCTTTCATCCTCGTGGTCATTAGAAACCCCAACAGCGTGACTGAGACCTGAGAGTTAAGTTATTTAAGTTTGAATAGATCCACTGAACTGTAACCCCCCCCAGTCCTTTCGTGTGATGGGCTTGCCTTTCACACCTCAGCTTGGTCAGAGCTGAGGATTTCCTCTGGGACGGCGGACAGTAGAGCAGGAGACACACAGGGAGGCTCAGCGGTTTGTGTGCTGCAGGCTGAATGAAAGGCAGATCAAACACTGGGGTGCAAAGCCCCTCCATGTTGCTCCTCTAGGTGGGATTGATGAGAGAGGTGGGCAGATGGCCTTATCCTTCTCTGTGGGGGCTGGTATGAGGTTGCAAGGGGAGGAGGGGGGTATCCCATGGGGCAACATATTTGCAGACACACACACGTGCACACACACACGCCACACAATTCTCTAACACCCCACCCTGATCACGGCTATTCTAAAACATACCTGTTTTCCCTCCTCCTGTCTTATCTGGCGCTCCTGTCCGAGCTGTTTGACGGACCGCAGGGTTCTCTCTCTGCTTGATTCTTATGCAGCTGGGCTGAGAGGAGTAAATCTGCTTGTAGGTTGACATCTGGCATTGTCATTCAGGATGTTAGAAAGTGTTATAGGGTCCTACTCCCCATGCATCGCGCTTTACAATAGTTCTCTGTGTGCTGTTTGTGTCTTTATGCGCAAGGCTTTTGTATAGACCCAACTGTTATTCCTGGGTGATGAAACCGTGAGGCAGAGAGCTCCTGTTAACACCAATCAGCTCCTTCCTTGGTTAAACTGTAAACTTTTTCTCTGACAGATTCAGGAGTTTAGATTTAGTTGGAAAACTGTTTGGGTGCAACAAAAGCCCAAAAAAAGAATCTGAGTCCTGAGGGAAGGATTTACAACATATGGACACTGTACACTGCCACATGCACTTCCATACTCACACAAGGTGACCTCCCTGCCACTAAAGATGTTTGCTGTTAGTTCAGCTAATCCTAACTAAGCTGTCCATTTAGATGAACACTTAAAGCGCTTCACTTATGTAGATGGGGACTCTGAGTGGTGCATTAATGTCAAACATTGCTTCATTTATGAGATAAGGGGAGACTGCACCCTCTACATGAGAAATAGTTATTTCATTAGCAAATTATGTGCTCTAAAAACCTGCTAGAAAAGAAAATTAAAGAAAACTAGATTTTTTAACTTATCATGTCCTGGATGACAGAGATCTACACCAGCATAATAGCTGAAAGAACACCGCTTGTGAAAGTATGTGTACCGTCAGCTGAGCTCTGTGCGACACTCAAAAGAGTGAATACGACTGTGTCCAAATTCAGGGGCTGGGTCCTTCGAAGGACCTGGCCTACCTGGTCTAGATGGGCCGGGTCCTTGGTAGACCTTCAAGACAGGAAAAAAAGTGGCTGTGAATTTGGATGGTCTAGCCTTCTCCTTTGTTCCCGCCCTTACCTCGGCATATGTCCATCATCACTGTCACCTAGCAACAGTGATGATGCTAAACAGAAGTAAAAAATAGATCAAAATTAGCAAAATATCAATATATTAGTATTATTTATATCACAAAACAACAAAATTAGCTTAAAGGCAACATTTGAAGAACTGAGTGTAGGTGCACGTTTATTTCACCATACCAGCTCGTTTGATTTCTGACAAGAATATTTTAAAAATGTGCAAATGTCAAAAGCATTAACAACCCAACTGCTTTAAATTTAAACTTTAAATTTTTATATTTTAAATTGTCCTTTCTCTCACTTTGTCCACCACTACACAAAAAAAATCTCAGGTAGGCCCACCATATCCATCGGACCCGTCCTTCAAATCAGGGCAAAAGATGGATGCATTTGTCGGCTGCATCGGAGGAGTCTATGATGTAAGCAGCTAACAAATTTGGCCTTCGGGGATGCAGCCCCTGAATTTAGACACAGCCTATAACCAAGCCTTTATTAATAACACTTATCAGTGGTACTTTAGCCAAACTAGTTCAATTATCACACTATACAATCAAAAGCAGATAAAATGGATTTAATTTAATTAATAGTAATGTTTTTTTAATTACTTAAAGTAAACCTAAAATAAGTGCATTACCTTTTCTCAATTCAGTTAAGTTGAACCAATTGACTTGTTTTTTAAAAATTAAATCCACTACATCTGTTTTTTGAGTGTAGCTCAACTAGAAATCTCATCTGGTTGTTTCTTACATCATTTTCCAAAGTTTTCCGTGATTGTTGATACTTTCTAGCTTATTTGTGTGAATCTGGCACAAAACAGGTCAACATTTAGACTAGTAGCCAAGGTTAAAATGTAAAACTAACTTAATTGTTTGCTGCAACAAAATCAGCTAGAAAACTTTACTGACAAAATGTTAATTGGAAGAAGATAAATCTTTCTCTTTCTCAGGGTTCATTGCCTCCTTCTCTTTCATGCAAACAATATGTAGTCCATGTTGCTTTCATGACTTCACCTCTATTGTTCACTAGACAATTGACCATGACCCCAGGCGGCTCCCAAAGGTCTGCGAGGTCAAAGGGGAGAAGAAACTAAAACGATTGCAGGGCGCGGATGTTCTGCAGTAATACTTTCAGACTGGAAATGACTGTTTAAGCACTTGATGCTCCACGATGGTCTGAAAAGCTAAAAGGTCCAGTAGAGACGATCCATCGGAAAGTCCACGGAAACGGTGAAAGGATGAGGTGACCGCTGAGTGCTCCACCACAGCTAAGATGACTTTAGCTATTTGTGCTCATTTCTCAGCACGTTTGTGATTGGTGCACTTCCACAGGAAAAAAAAACAATAGTGTCTTTGTCCTGCAACCGCAGCCGCTCACTCCACCCCCCAACACTGAGTCATGATGGGTTTTTGACAGTAAAGCTGGAAGACAAATGCCCCTGTCCTGCTGAAACATTCATGAAGCCTTATGACCCTCTCCTCCACCTAATGTACCCTAACAGGCCTTTATGGCTTCTCTTTAGCCTAGCGTCACCTCAGTGCTTCTTCCCAGCATCTAAGTTCTTAACACCCTGCTGGTGCTGCTCTGTTAAAGTCCTTTCAGCAGTTTGCTGGTGAAACTTCACCTTAGGAAGTTCTCCTGAAGGCAGCAGAGTGATTATTACCATGCTTCCAGGTTTGTGGTGTTTTCCTTCATATTCCCTCTGACCTTCTTCTGTGGTTGTCCACAGTCTTTGCAATCTGATTCCAGAGGGCTTCATTGATCTGTTAAGATTGTCACTTGAAAAAAAAAAAAACATCCCAGAGGATTTAAAGCAGAAACCTTTACAATCAAAAAAGCCATTTCTGAGCTGTTTCTCACAAAATAAAAATTGTCCAGAGCCACAAATCCTAATAGAAAATGTAATTAAAGATAAAAAATTGGAACAATACAACTCTATATTAAGTTATATACATCTAAAAACTACTTTGTTACATAATGAAAATAAATTAAAACTAAAACAGCCAAAATTTATCAGTATTTCTACATTTTAGAGCAAAAGAAGAGACCAATTCTTACAAAGAGAAAACATTTTATACCATTTTAATAAAATGTAGCCACAAACATAAATTGAGACTCAGTGAATTTTTTGTCATAAACACTTACTTAAAATGTTATTAAGCGTTTATAACTCAAGTCTTTAATAATTATTCTCATTGTTTTCAAAATGACATCATACAGTTTGAATTACTTTTAAGACAAACTGACAGTTCTTTCCCATCTTTGTCGTTTGTCTTAATATCTTTTTGTTGCAGACATTTTATTCACATATTGCGATAATTTAAACAAGAAAACTGCAACAGTTATAGTGGTTGTAAATGTATTAATTTCTGTGTTATTTTTGATCATAGCTACAAAAAGTTGCTGCACAGGAACCAAAGAGCCACAGGTTGCAGACTCCAGGTTTAAAACAGTATTTTTGGAGAGTTTGAAGTAGGGTTCTGTAAATAGTTAATATTGTATCTGATGTATATAGTTTGTTGAATAAATTGCGAAGACAGTGTTCAGTTCAGCTTTAAAAGCTCTGAAGATGACTCGTTTGTCTTTTAGTGTTGTGACAGGTTTGAACATGTTTTAAAAATGTCTTTGCATCTTTAAACAAGGGTTGTGATCTTTATTGTAAAGTATGAAGTTTCTTTCTATGTTTAACAAACTTTCATCAAGATGAAAATTTAAGAAAAGCAAAACTGAGCAAAATGACCTCTGCCTGCCTTGGCCCTCTGTGTGTGTCCACCCTGGGTGGGGGTCCACAGGGAGATCCGTCCTCAGCAGTGTGTTTTACTGCTCTGCTGGTCCCCCCACTGTGTTTACCTCTCCGTGGTAAAAAAAAAAAAAAAAGCCATATGCTAAAAGAGCTTGTGTTACAGCTCTGGTTTCCAGGAGGACCAAAGGCCCCACACGCGCTCCGACATCCGTCACAACGGATGTCCCAGCTTTATTCCAGCGTATAAAGTGAAGCTCCATTGATCTGTTTATGCTTTTCTAACAAACACGAAGGATTCATCTCAGCCACAATCTTCTGATGGTCATTGATTCATCTGGAAACATCAGAACAATTCATTAGTGGAAGGAAATAGACTTGTTTGAAGCATTACTTCATACCAGCTGGCATAATTATTGTTTGGTGAAACAGACCAGTGTGTTTTAATTTAAATTAAAAATTCAGCATTAGTCACAAAGTATACATCTCTGACTATTGATGATACTGATATTGACTGAGACATCACAGAAATTGTCAGTTTCTTTCAGACAAAGTGCTTTTACCAGAAGAAAACTGCAGTGCACTGCAAGAATATCCTTTAGATTCTAATGGGAATAAAGCTCAGCATCAGGACTTCATAGACTTTTTCGTTCACGTTAATATAAATGTTCATAATGTTGAAAACAGCTTGTTTTTTGTTCATTATAATCTTACATTTCACATTTTTACCATCTGTTCTTTCTACCACAAGGGATTGAATCATTTATTGAAAAAACTGTTAAATACTGTGCTAAAATATCAAACTATTTGATTTTAAAATTTAAAAACATGGTGGTACAAATTATACTGACTTAACCAGATCAGGATTTTTCAATTACAGTTGCAAGTGGGTTACTAAGCTCAATAATATCTAGTATCTGTATTTTTGAATAAAATTTTGAATTTGAATATATTTGAGTATCTCAAATATGTATTGTATATTTTTAGCATCATATTTGTACAAATCCTTTTGGGATTCTGGCAGCTTTGAGGGGATCCAAATCTTTTTCAAAGGGCCACATGTTGCTGCTTTAACCTCCTAAGACCTGGCGCCACATGTGATCAAAAATGCATTGCAATGCAAGAGTTCGGGTCTTAGGAGGTTAAATCATGAAAATTCAGAAAATTACACCCATTTACCCCAGTGTTTTTTGAACTACTGCCATTACCATGGTTAGTTATTAAATCCAGTGTACTTCCATGAGTATTTTTAGTGGTCTATGAATCAGCGTTTATCAGCCCCCGACATTAAGACCCCTCGTTGCACCATTTTTGATCCAAGTGGCCTGCTTCCCTCTGCCTCGACTCAACTCTCCTGCCTCACCGCTCTGCAAGCTCCTACAGAAGCAGATCAATGTTGCTGAAAATGGAGCCAGCCCACAGTCACATTAATAGAACTCACATCATCTTCGAGGGCTCTTCCCAGAAGACTGTCGTGCTCTGGTTCTCACACGCAAACTCCAAACAGAACGCATCTGGAGAGGAGATGGGGGGGTCGTTACACCGAGCCCCACTCGCTCAGCTCAGGCCTGAGGTTCTGACAGAACCAGAGGTGGTTTCTGAAGGGTTTAGTACAACATGTTGAGGTGATGCTATATGATCCACATCATCTCTGCTAACGGAAGCTGCTTTTAACTTGACTCAAGAAATGATTCAAGGACCTTTCATTCCCCTTGTCTCTGTTTGTGGGCTTTATTTTCAGTATCACTCATCATGTAAACTCTGGCATCAATAACCAAATACAAACTGACTAAAAACAGTCAAAACAAAAACCTGAAATGTTTTATAGTGATTTTATGAAATCTCATGAAAATGACATTTTTACCTCTTTGGTGACCTCGGTTTGGAGAATTAGAGAATTTTATGCAATATGAAAGGAAATGGATTTTTATCTAATATTATTATTATTATTATTATTATTATTATTATTATTATTTATAAACAGGTGTATGGTTCATTCTTTTTCTTCTTTTTTTTAATAAAATCCCAAAAAGAAAACCATGTCTTTTTTTATGTTTTCAAAACCAAACTGTAAAAATGTAAAATTGAAATATAAAAAAATCAACAGTGATTGATTTTTGTTTCGCTTAGTTAAATCCAAAACATAATTTATGGTTGTTGTTTTAGCGATACCGGAAATGACGGAAGTCATCAAAGAATAATAGTTTATAGTGGCTGAAAGAAGACTGCTTAAAACCATTCATAACAATATTGGTAATTGCTGCACTTGAACTTTATTCTGCACAACTTGGAATATTAAAGCCATTTTATTCAGGGTGAGATGGACCTCCTCTAAAAAGGACTTTTGTCCGTTTCTAAAGTGCTCAGTGAAAACATAACGCCTCAGGAGTTCAGGCTAATTTCCGGTTAAGTAACAATTGGAGCGCTAACAAAATAACAAGCTTGTCTTTGCTTTCAATTTTGCTTTTGTCATTTAAATTTAGTTTTAAAACCAAAAATAAAATGGAAAACCCTCCCGATTCTTTGTTTTTCTCATTTTATTTGAAATGAAAGAAACATAGAACAAACCATACAAAAGTAAATATCTATTATTATTTTTATACCTTGAATTTTGTGTTGTTCAGGGTGTTAGGAGGCATGTGAAATTGCCTGCTGTCACCTTTTGTAAGGATTACCAGTTAAGCTGTCACCGTCACAGTATCTTCTCACCACGCTGACTGACTCCATTGAAGGCCAAATTAGCTGCAATGATGAGCCCATCATTAATAAAAGTCTGTGCCAGAGCTGAAAGACCTCCTCTGGGGAAAAAGGTTTTTGACCTGACCCCTTTGGTTTACCTGACCTCATGAAGGAGTTAACTATCCAATGACTATAACTCTAAGTCATTTTCACAGATATGGAGCCACAATTTGATGTTCTGGTAGATGGGACTCATTCACAACATGTATTGAACAAGATTGTGTTTGAAAGCTTTAACAAAGATGATTTTTGTCTAAAACTTTGGCATAAAGGGAGGATATTGTCCAAAATCCATATTTTTGAGCTTTATACCATGTTATGATGTAATTCCCTCATTAAAAACAGACCCAGAGTGTTGGTTTGACTCATTCATGCATGTTTGAGAAATCCTCGAATCTCCTGTAGCCACGTGGAACTGCCAAAACACTCTCTGGTACAAAGCTCCACCTATTTACACAAAACTCCTCCCTGGAGCTCAGTCTGCAGCTGAGCTCCCACCCCACAGAGCACCCCACTCCCCCACACCTCCTCCACACTGGATAATCAGGATTTCATTACAAAATATAGCTTCATGATGATCTATAATTATACAGTAGTTTTTTTCACAAAAAGTAGCTCAACATTGATGTATATGTATGAGAGGATGAATGGGATACATATTAACAAGCATTTTCCAAAACTGATGCTTTTTTTTGCAACAAAATACAACCCTAGACTACGAAAGGTTGTAAATGGTATGAAGCATTGTTGTGAAGATGTGCTGAAGTGGAAGTGTCAGAAATGGTAGGAGACAGTGGCCAATTTTAAGGTGATTCTATTTGATATATAGAGCATTTTCTTACTGAATTAGTATAGTTACTTGATTGTAGTATATAATTCAACAATGTGCATGGAAAATATGTAATCCCCCCCCACTCCCGTCTTAAAGGAATGTTGGGCCTGAAAAGAAATTCAAGGGTTTGTTAACTTAACTACGTGTTTAGAACCAGATAGGAAGCACAACAATGTTTGAATGGTAAAAAATGTGAGGGAGAGTGCATACAACCACACCGCACAGCGCTGGGATGAAAATGCAGGTTTAATGAGTCTGCTTGTGCATTCAGCCAAGAACCCAGGAAATACACTCCATTATAACCACCATCTTCAGGGCCTAGTTTCATTACATCATTGGGGCCCAGTCTAAAGGCTGGAGTCAGGTCCACCCACAATTTTCCTGGCCTAATGTAAAAGAAACGATCATACATATGTGTTGGGTTTGTACAGACATGTATCCACAACTACAATAAAATCATCCTTTTAATCATAAAAATAATCACGCTTATAAAATATATTTCAAAATTCACCTAGGAAAAACTACAGAATATGTAGTGTTTTTAAAAATCAGCAAGTAAACAAAACCCCAATAAATTTCTTCAGGCCCTTAGTATAAAGTTAGGCCTTGATGTCTAAACTTGAAAACAAAATGTTTTGTTAAATCAACAGATAAGGTAAAACTCCCAATTCAAACCATTGCACCTGTACCTCAGTGGTTTCACATGCTAATTTTCTGTGCTGATTTCAGCCCAGTTGGCAGCATGAAGAGCAGCAGCAGCTTCCTCTCTGTCCTTGCAGCGTTCAGACCCGGTGCCTTATTGATCAGAACGAGTAAGTTAATAAGCTTTGGACTCATTCATCAGCAAGGTAGAGACTGGAACTGCAGGCGGCAGGCTTAATCAAGTCATTGGTGGCCGCCAAGCATGAACGCAGTAATTAAAGGAAGAGGGAACGTGAAGACGAGGGGGGGACGAGGAGGAGGATGAGTAGGTTTGCCTTGGAAAAAGAGATAGAGAACCTCAGAGCTCCATTTATACAGTACAGATTTATGAGGACAGTTGGTGAGGGATGACACGGCTGGAGTCATCACTCTGTCCCTTGGTCCTCACATTAATCTGGGCTTAGTTAATCAGCAGCTGAAATACAATCAGCCACACGATCAGAGGACGAACCACTCACCCAAAGGTTTGTACACACACAT
This sequence comes from Cynodonichthys magdalenae, assembly GCA_031762555.1. Classification (NCBI taxonomy): domain Eukaryota; kingdom Metazoa; phylum Chordata; class Actinopteri; order Cyprinodontiformes; family Rivulidae; genus Cynodonichthys; species Cynodonichthys magdalenae. The sequence goes on along the minus strand of JARVJO010000165.1, from coordinate 13,565,756 downwards.
AAACAAGATGGAGAACAAGTCACCCATCCTGCCTTTAATGTCGCCAATAATCACTGTTATCATCCTCAGTATTTCACCGCCGCAGCCTCATGAGAACAAAATGATGGTCTCATTTGGTTTTCTGGGTGGATTGTTGAGGTTGGGTAGGTTTGCAGCCGTGAGCGATGATGCTCCTCGACAAACAAGCCATCAGCTCTGTCCGGAGCAGAAAATGAGGGGATGATGGGAAACCAAAGCTTGTGCGCATGCAAACATGGCCACTGAATCTGCTTTTTAACTCATCTAAACCAATCCAGAACAGTTCAGTCCTTTAACCCCTTAACCATCAGTGTTCCACCCACAGTACATTCCCAGTTTGTGGTTACTTCCTGCCTCTTTATAGCCTGACCACGTTACCAGGGACTTTGAATTTGCATATAAGGCAGTTTAAACAATTTTCATTGGTTGCCTTCTTTCGATTGACACCCCTTTGGACCAACTGGGTTCATAGACTCTGCAGAGCCCAAAATGTGTGGCAAGCCCTCATATCCCTTCTGTCAGTGGTACACGTGATTGATTAACTAGAATCAGCCAATCAGCTCTGAGCTTCATTCTGACATCACAGCTGTGTATCCAATCAAGTTACTTTTTACTCATAATGCTGCTTTGGAAATTAAAAAAATAATAATGGTTTTAGTGTATTTTAACTTCAATAACTACATCATAGTTACAGTTAAAAAAATATGACTGATAGCTTTACATAGAGACTAGGCTTGTGAATTTACTCCAAAGTGTTCAAGAAAAATACTTAATTTAATTTAGGTTAGGGTTAGGCCCCCAGGTTAACAGGTTAAACCCTGTTTTGTTTCTCATTAAGTCTAAACAGTTTTGCTTTATTTCTATTTTAGTTACTGAGGAAAACTTTACCAACAATCCTAATGAAATTTTTCATTATATTTGTGATCAATAAATGTAAGTCTGAATAATAGCAGAAAGCCAGTTGAATCTCTTCTTTAAAAAGGCTTTATTCTCATCTCCAATCATCTCCAGCAGCACACAGCAGAAGTCGGTAGGCCTCAGAAGTTTTATCTGAATATGAAAACAGAGCAGAGCCCTGCACACAAGCACTAACAAAAACCTTTCTGCAACTTCTGCCCATAATAATGATGATTAACCTTTTAACATGTCTCTTCCTGGTTACACCACTGAAGGTGGGACCTTTTACGTCACACGTTAGAAAGTAACCAACTTTTGTTTATGCAGACAGAAAGAACACATCGATAACGCACACCAACTCTCATTCTCTGTTTTAAACTTTATGCCTGCAATGATCAGAAAGTATAAAAATACAATACTAGATCTAACATTTAGTTAATCAGTTACAGCATTTTCTTCAATATAAACAGAAGTTAGTCAAGACAATCGTTCAGGTTTAGTGATGGCATCTTTCAACTCTTTTCATCTACGATTTTCAATAAAGCTTCTTTGTTCTCTTTTGCACAACAGTTCTGTCTGAGTGTGTGTGACGTATGAGCAGAAGACCTCTCTCAGGTGCTCCTATCCCCCTGTGTCCCATTAGCCTTAAACCTGACCATTAGACCGACCCACACACCTAATGAAGGCAGCTCCCAGACTGAGTGTCCAGTAATTGTGACTTGTTATTCTGTAACCCATTACCGTCTGATGCAAAGCTCTGATTGGAGCTGTATGAGATCATCTTTATTAACTGTGTGGCTGCTGGGGTAAAGGAGCTGGCAGGTATCTTCACCATCACCAGTGGCAAGTATTATGATACAACACGATACTGTGTGTTACAATATGATTTTGTACAACACAAGCTGCAATGCATTACAATATCCATCTATTCTTTTCATCAGATCACGAGGAGCTGGAGACCATGTCCTGCTGTCGTTGTTCAAGAGGTGGGGGGACACCCTGCAACGGTTGTAAGTCCATCACAGGGACACACAGAGACAAGCAACCAACACACCTAGGGACAAATTAGAGTTACCAATAAACCTAACATGCATGTTTTTGGTTGGTGGGAGAAAACCCATGCATGCATGAAAACAACATGCAAACTCCACACAGAGAGACCCCAGACTAGGAAGCAATACAGTATCCCCTATAAACTACAGTATTATCTGGTTTAAAAGTTTAGGTTTTGTGTGAAGTGTGATGGTACTTTACTTGGGACGTCGTTCAACTTTATAAAACTTCAACATTGGCTTCAAACGTATTCAGATTTGCAAACTTCATAAAGAAATGGAAAGCTAAAGATTGTCAAAGTGTGGTTTTATAAATATTCTTTTATGTCTCAGATCGATGCAAAACAAAAAAAAATCATCAATATTGTTTGAATATTGAGATAATTGCTCATTTCAGTGGGCGCATTGTTGCAGTGTTGCAAGCTGTCTTATATCTGATATGTCAAACACATGAATAGTTTCTACATGCACTCTACGATTTATTCACTGTTATCTTTGCCATAATTGCTCGGACCATCTCATTTGAAACTTTTCCTTCCCTCTCCGGGCTCTCTAATCACGCCTCGCAAAGGACAGACTGAAGGTTGATCCCCCTCTGGGATGCAAACAGACAACCGCAATCCCAACCTGCTTTACAACTCGTAATTAGCGCAGGGAGAACATCTCCCATTTGGGCAAGACGCTGGTGTGAGGCCCACAGAGAGCCATGCAGGAACGATGCAGATTATCCAGCTGTGGAGCACGATGTGGCTATGTGTGGTGTGTGTTTGAACTCAATTACTGCGGGACTCCTTCACAGATCTGTTAGTTTATCTGATAGTTCACCTCACCGATCGATGCGCAACAACTGCTGAGGGTTTGTTTAAGCCTGCCGATCATTGTGGGGCCTGTAGCTCGTGAGACTTCCTGTTGAGGAGGCAAATGGTCCAACTCTTCAAAAAACGGAGACAGATCAAAAAGTTTGCAAACTACTTTTTATCTTGACTCCTAGAGCTGTGTGTACTCTCAAAGCACTTTACAGTAAAGATCACTCCATGCTCATCTCATCTTAGATACTAATAGCCCTCTGTGTATTGATCTCTGTGTAATCATTGACAGAGCAATCTCTGAATGACTAGCATGGGATTCAATTAAAGGCTCAGCCCACTGATGATTTCTTTTTCTTTTTTTTTTTAAGTCATCCAATGCCTCAACAGTAACTCTGTATCCCAATTAATGGGTAACCGATAAATGAAATGAATTACCACTTGTTCCTCGCTCACAAAGGCCTATGATTAGAGCGCCGCCACACACAAAGCCGCACACTCCTCTGTTTGCATTGAAGCGTTGTAGAAAACTTGGTCCCATTGTGTGGCACGCTTCCTGGCCCACGTTGGGCTGCACCGTCAAGGGGGCTAATTGGCCCTCTGTAGTCCCCCCGTACCCCCCTCTTGTGGCGCGGCACACGTCTCTCTCTTTTGGAGAGGTTTTGGGGGTGGGGTGTGTGTGTGTGTGGTGGGGTAGGGTGGGGGGCACACTGGTAATAATGAAGGAGCAGGCACGTGTGACCAACAATAAGATCTTTGGGATTAAGGACAAAGACTGTGTTGCAGTAATTACAGTTGAGGTATCATCACTGCAGTGTGTGTGTGTGTGTGTGTGTGTGTGCACAGAGGTGTGTGTCAGGGTATTGCTCTGTTAGCAGCTGTGTCTCAAGAATCTGATCAGTGTGAGTGAAGCATCTGTTTGTGTTTACCTATTTTTGTTGCCTGTTTTCCTTCTTTTTTTTACAAAGACGTGCAACAGTTTCCAAACAGAAGAGTAATCTGCATAAATTGTTGTAATATTTGTGACCTGTCACATCAAACTGATGATTAAGTAAAATTTGGTCAAAATGACCTAAGCCTGGCTTTTTAAGCTACATTTTCATACCTGGATCATCCTGATATCATGAGCGTTTCCACAGATATGACTTGATTTGTCTTCTAATCATTGATATTTGGTCTGAATCTTATTTTTAAGTTATTCTAATAAGAATTTTTTTATGATATTTTAAATAGGAAACCTAAAACAATATTTAGATGTTAACATTTACCTGTTGGAAAGATTTAAGCCTTGCTAGCTCACATGGAAAATAACAAAAACTTAAAGGGTTTTCTGTTCATAATCATGTTTTTTATCTAAAAAAGGGCTTCAAAACGTTGTTTAAGGTTATATTTTAGATATTGTATTGAAACAAGCAATAAATAATATATATATTCATTATTTTTTGACAAAATACAGTCATTGCAAACGTTTTAACCAACGCACTATAGCTGGCTTTTTCTCCACACACATCTTAGAGACCTAATCCTCGTTTCAATACGACGAGTTACATTTATCCATCTGTCCATTACCTTAACCTGGGTCACTGGTACCCATATCCAGCAACCACATGGGATGGGTACACCCTGGACAGGTGACAAGTCCATCACAGGGCCACACATAGAGACAAACGAGACAAACAACCATTCACACTCTCATGCAGGGACATAGAGTTATCAGTTAACCTAAGAGTCATGTTTTTGGTCTGATCAGAGGAAACTGGAACACGCATGCACGGAAAGAACATGCAAACTCTACCTAGAAAGGTCCCCGGCCAGGATTCAATACTTGTTGAGAGGCATCAGCTCCACCGACTGAGCCAATGTGGCTCCTGGGTCACAGTTATGTTACATTTAACTTTTTTTCCCCCCAGTTTGTTACATCAAAATCCCTTCATATAACACCAAACTGAAGCCACGAAGTTGATGTGCAGAATATGTTTTGACAACATATATATATATATATTTTTAAGTATTGTTAAGTTCAGGCGTCAGGATCTCTTTCTCTGACACCTGTACGCTGTCTATCAGTGTATAAATCTGATGCTCAGCTGCACTCTTACATCATCATGTCTTTTAAAACCAGCATGCTGATAAAACAGTGCCTTAAAGATCCAGTTTTCAAAGGGAATTGTCTCAAACTTCTGTTTTCCCATGTCACAATACAAAAAAAGTATCCCTGTAACTTTTATTGTGTTTTTCATTTGCAAGACATTGTTAAACATCTGGTTTTATCAGTGACAAGGATTGTTTAATGTGTTTCTGAGTTTCAGCCCTGCATTATTATCTGTTTTAATAGAGACTGAAGGCTGAAAATCGGCCATGTGCAGGTTTGGTTTTATATTTTTACATTTCAAATTGAAACTTGGTGATCAGAGCTGTGGTCTCGTTATCCTGGCTGTGAATTCAAACCGAGGTTGAGTCTGAAAGGAGATCCGGTGTTAAAAAGATAATAATAATAAAATGTTGCCAAATCCTTTATGTGTTTGCTGTGAAAGTCAGTTTCTTTGAATTCCTGCCCTTCCTCTCACCCGTGTCTCTTCTGTCAGGGATTCTGTCCAGATATCCATCCAGCTTAGGCTGATTAGCAGGAGTGGTTCTGCTGGTTTGGTTGGAAGGTAATTAGTGAGATGAGCCAGACACAAGATCCTCTTCTGGGGGTTTAGAAAACTCGCTCCAGCACTTCCGGCATTTTTAGGTGACAGTTGTCATCGAGGTGGTTTGAAGTGTTCCTTTTGACTCATTCAGAACATGTCCAGTTCAGTGAAACGCTCTTCTCAGTTTATTATCAACAGCTATCACAAAAATAAATCATCCATTTACAGGTGAGCATCATGATCTTTGTTTTTAGGTCTGCAGCACAGGCTGGGGTGTCAAAAATATTCACTTCTTTACTCAAGTAGTACACTAGGGTTTAAAAATACTTCTTTAGACGTACACTCAAAAAACAGTTGTAGTGGGTTTATTAAAAATAATGTCAACTAGTTCCACTCGAACTGAGTAAACACATTTACATTACCTTAAATTAAATGTTTTACCTTTACTCAGTTCAGCTGAGTAGAACCAGTTGATATAAATACATACATTTATTAAACACATTTTATCTGTTTTTCGAGTGTAGAGGTACCAATTCAAGCTTTTTATTCAAGTAAAAGTATAAAAGTACTGGTTTTAAAATTTTTTAAAGGATAAAAGTAAAAGTAATGTAGAGTGGGGAAAAAAGCCATAAAGCACAATAGCTTAGGTTGTGCCACAACCCCACCTCCCCAATAAATATTTTTCTAAAGGCAATAATGATTATGTTTTGTTAAAATATTCATTTTGAAAAATTTGGAATGCACTAGGCCTCATGTTTTAGCTGCATATATGCTCTGTCCTGCTGGATTTTGATGTGATTTTTGAATTTTTTTTTTTTAACGATGACAAAGTTGGAATGAAATGGAAATAAAATATATTTTGCATTTTTAAAATGTAAGGAGCAGAAGTAAAAAGTTTAAAAAAATGACTACAGTAAAGTATAGATAACCAAAATATCTACTTAATTATAATAAATTATTTGTACTTTGTTACACTCACACCTCTGAGTATGGTGGGGTTGTGAGTGTGTGTGTGTGTGGGGGGGGTAAACCTTTCCTCCCTGTAACAGATGAGGAGGCAGAACCTTGTGGAGTTGCTGAGGAGGTGATCGCTGCGGCCCCAGGGCCTGAAAACACACACATACTTCAGTTAAGCCTCTAAAGAGCAATTATTCCATTCATATGGAGCTAATTGTCTTTCATGATTATAATATGTTTGTCAGTCCCTTCTTTAACATTGTCAAGCCCATGTGGCTCTGGAATGAAGGCAAAGCCCCTCAGGCTGTGAGCATTTCCAATTGTTTTAGAGGTTTACTGTTGACCACAAACTCCTGCTCTCTTCTGGCTTTACTGAAAAGAAAATAAAAAAATATATATGATACGTAATGCTGGCGCACGAAGATATGATGTCATGAAACAACCCGTGTCATGCTGGACTGTCTTGATGAAGAATAACCAAGTTTGTCCCAAAGATCTGATAGAAATATCACTCCAACAATAGGTTCTCAATGACGTTCTCATCCGGGACTGTTTTGCTGTCTGCACCTTGTTCGTGGGCTAGCATTTAGCTTAGCGAGAAAACCAGTATGGGAGAAGCACAAAAGCAAGGGAGGTAAAAGGCCACTGAACGACACGGACGAGCATTACCAGGATCATAATACATTTTATTTAAAAAGTGCCTTTCAGGACACACACAAGGATACACTGGATGATAAATAAATCAAGGTATTTAGCTATATTGAAAACAACGATTCTTAAGGTTAGGGTTACAATACTGAACTTTTTGTTTATAATCTGATGCTGTCAGTGTATCCTACATGCATGTTTGCAAGGGTAGATTCCACAGTGTTAAAAACACTTTACTGTTAATAGTGTGCAACATTCTTGTCCTGGAAAAATAACTTATTTCCTAGGTCCCACATTCTTCTCAGGCCAAGAATCAGTGACCTCTTTTGCTAACCTAATGACTTAACTGTTTATCCTCTGTTTTCTCTCAGACAAATGTTTCTCGATTAGGACAAGATCTGTTAGAAGTAATCATTCCTGCTGGATACTTTATCAAATATCCTCGGCACCAAGAGAGGTGTTTATTGTCTGTTTTGATAACATTCTGTATAAATGTAATCTTCTGAGACTGCCTCAGCGCACATTATAAGTACCACTGCCCTGTGTGACATGATGTGTGCCTTGCATATATGCAATAAATCCTGACGATCATTCCACAGAGTACTTTTTATTCTTGGACTACGTATTTCTGTCTTGGGTAAATAATATTTCCACAAAAATTCTTTTTTTTTTTTATAAACATACTATGTGATCATTAACCGTGGTAGAAGTGATCTGAACAAACTGGAATCCCAGGAGAGGGTGAAATCTTTGCGGTTGATTGGCACCAGCCACAAATCATGTCGCGTTGCTGACAGTTCTTCTTCTCCTTGGTGTTTTTACGCCGTTTAGATTTAATTTTTTTACAAGAGCATTTCACTGCCACACGAGCAGAACAGTTTTACAACCGACTCCAATGCAAACTTGCTCCATGACTGCTAAAACAAATGATAATAAAAATGTACAACATTATAAACAGTTTGTAGACCACAATGTCTACATTTCTGTGCTGTAGACTATCCTCTCTTCCGTATATGGTGATTTAATCTTGTGATCTGCAGGTTGTTACGTCATTTGAGAATCATCTATAAAGGGTAACTAATTATTATTTCTGGCACTAAACATAGAGGAATGAAACACATTTTAAAGACCTTTCTAAAACAGGTAAGATATTAACTGTTCATAACCTTTCTATATAACCCCACTTTGAAATGTTTTGAACTATTCCTTTAACTTGGTTAACTTTTCACATGAATTTGGTTCAAATTAAAAGCAAATAATCTGATTTTGTTCTTGTTTAGCCTGACCTCAAATATACAAAGGAATTTTAGAGACAGCGAGTTGAATTAGGACATGTAATTATTTTTCCGCGGGGTGGAGCTTTCAATAATCAAGCTTCATGCTATTAGTTTTAAAAATCTTCTGCTGGGAAGGAAACCGCTCTCTTTTCTTTACAAGCCGCATATTTGTTAATGTCCTCATGATTTATTAGGAAAGGGACATTCAGTCGGTCTTTGTCATGGAGGAACTTGTGCATCCGTTTACCAACCAGGCTCTTGAGGATGGGCTGAAAGTAGGAGTTGGGGGGAGTGAGGAGTTTTGCATAAGCATGGGGACCAATCTGCTATGATTGCTCTGCACAGCGAGGGGCCCTCCATTGACTTTAACAAACCTGGGGTCTTTATTTTGGGTCCCTTGCACTTTTTCCCCCCACCATTACTGCCCCACCTTTCTGCCCTGATCTGATGCCTTTCATTCATATGCATCAGTTGCAAAGTTTCCAACTGCAAGCGGCGCTCAAAGGTTCAGCTAATTAAGGGTGTAGTCCCAGCTGCAGAGCCTGCGCATGACACGGGAATGTTGAAAAGAAGCACAAAGAGGATGGCTAATTTAAAAGGATTCCTTCCCTGTAAGCAGAATGTGATAAAACAGTGCCACAGAGGGTTATAGCTCAAGCATAGAGTCCTCTTATATCTCTGAGTGCTGTTGTGAAGCCATTAGCTGATGAGGCCACACAGTCAGTCACAACTGAATAGTTTATTTTGCAAATATTCAAAAAGTTAAAGTAGAGCTTTCTGAAAATAACATTAATACTGGGAAATTTTCACTTAAAGATGTCCAGGAAATCTTATCATCCCTCTGGGTTCCAGTAACAGATGCAAACACCTCTGTATTCAACTTCCTGACATGTAATAATCAAGGCTGCATACAAAATGCTTCTGGGATGTGATTTATGGGGGTGGGGACTCACTGTAAATTCACAAACATACGCGTCTGTGAATTTGTTCCTTTTAACAGGCAGATGGAGCTTCATCAGGAGTTCCTGTAATGTCAATAAGGTTGGGATGGTTTAACAGGAAGAGTGTGGGTGGGTGGGGGCGGAGGGGCCCAAGGACATGGGAAGTGTTGAGCGGGCTGCGGATGAGAATAATGATGAAAATAATGATTACATCATCCTGCATCAGCTGACAGACATTATCACAGGTTCGACATGTCTGGGATCAGTTAAGATGTTTTTTTCAATAAGATAAGATCAGCAATACAAACTCTGAGGGGTTCCGTTAGGTTATTGTTTTATTCTTTTAGTTCTCTCAATGGCAGCACGATGGATTAGTGGTTAGCGCTGATGCCTCACAGCAAGAAAGTCCTGGGTTCAGACAAGCGCTCTTTCTGCGTGGAGTTTGCATGTTCTTCTCATGATTGTGTGGGTTTTGTACCACAGACAAAAAATAATGCACAGATAAAACGTTCACAAAACAAAAGTTCACAGTCTTAAAGAAAAAAAGAGACAAAAGCTCACATTTTTTTACATTACAGGTATGATATTTGTGACACCTCAGAGTTGCTCACACATTCTTTATTTTGAGTTTTTCTCACATTCCAACCTTCACACCTTATTTTTACTAATATTCTTATTCACTCGAGCAAGATTGAGCAGTTACTATGTTGATGAGTGTTTTTGTTCTCATAATATGTGCTGTGATATATTTGATGCATGATAATACTTTTTCGATATTAATTTTATGCTTTTACTGCGATGCAATTTGTGGCTAATAAAAATTGTATGAGATTTTTTCTTTAATAGTGTGAGCTTTAGTCAGGTACTCAAAAAAAACATGCATGTTACGTCATCTTCAGGCCCAGGCCTCCCTTGCAAAAGAGATCTGTGATCTCAATAGAATTTACCTTGGATAGGTGAGGTTAGGTTTGCTCTTTCAATTTTTTTTTCTTGAGAGAGCTTAGCATGTACTGTGATAGTAAATTCAAGGAAACCTATGATAATCAAACCAGCAACATTCGAGGACAATATGAGACTGTAGGACATGTGAGTTTTATAGTAGAAGGTTTAATATGTCTCACTGTGCTGGACATGTAAACCAGTGACCCTTGTGACCCTGAAAGGAAGAAGCTTGTAAAGATAATGGATGATGGATGAATAGTCTAATATTATTATTTTTTTATTGTTTGCATTTTTCAGATTTGAACTATATTAAATTGGAATAATTTACTGAGCTCATCAGATTGACAGAACTCAAAGATTTCCCCAGCCAGAAGTCCCGGTTAAAATATTTAGTGTAAAGCGTCACCTACTGGTCATCTTTAAAAATACAAACAATTTGCAGCTCCAGGTTTCACTTCGTCAGATTGAACGCTAGAGAGCGGTGTTGCATTTAGGGTTTCTGAAGTTCAGCTCCATTGCGCGATAAATCTATAATCCAACTGAAAATTCATTTTATGTGCTTCTTTTTGTGTTATTTTGGGTTTTAACGTTTTAAATAATGAAATAATTGTTCTGATAGGTTACATAACTAACAGAAAAATCAACTTTGTAAAACTGTTCTTTGCCAAATATTGATACATGTACTGCCATGTACATGTACTAATTAGAGTTTGCATATTTGTTGTAAACAGTGTAAAAATTATTTTTTCACGCACAAAAAAAAAACAATATTTTGTTATTTAGATTGCATTTCTTAAAAATGAAGCTATGGTGAACTCAGTTTGAACAAATTCTATGAAACTGTGTTTTGTGTTAACCTTTAGAAAAGGCTGCTCATGTCATTTGTAACTTCTCTATATTCTCTCTAAGTTTGAGCCAAAAGGTCAAGAGGATAACTAAATGTCTTCGACTCACAGACCAGGTTTGTTGTTCTATCTAAATCAGTGGCATTTGGATCTCAGATTAAAACCTGCTGTTGGCCAAAACCACAGTTTTCATTTGAATTTTTTATAAATCCCAACAAAACTTTAAGTCACACTATAGAAATTACACAAAAATAAATGATTTTCATGCACACCTAATGTGAATTCAGAGTCAGTTTTCCTGTTTAATTTCATCTGATTATTAAACTTTAATTCAAATATTTTCTCATAAAAACACATTAAGACCTCTACAACTACTTACATTGTTCTTAAAACTTTAGCTTTGGGTTGGGATCTTGATCTGATTAGCTTTTAGTCATAATTTGCTATTTAAGTGTTTGCTACTGTTTTGTTGTAGCTTTTAGCCATTTTGCTAATAGTTATTAGCTATAGTTTTAATATATTTAGATTTCAGCTTTTGCAAATTTTAGCTTTAGGTACAGTTTTTTTTATTTTAGCTTTTTGTCATTTTGCTAATTTTATCTTTTAGCTACATTTTAGATTATTTCAACTTTTAGCTATAGGGTTCATTAAGGTTAGCTTTTAGCTACTTTTTTATAAATTTAAGTTTTTATTAACTGTTTAGCTACTTTTAGCTTATAGCTATGGTTTTACTAATTTTAGCATTTAGTCATTATTTTGAAAATTTTGCTTTATGCTCTTTTTTAAATGCTGTTTTTACTTATAGCTACAGTTTAGTTATCTTTTTTTTAGCTACAACTTTGGTATAACTTTTTAGCTAGATGTTCATTTAAATTTTTAGTTACTTAGTTAGTTAATGTTATTTTACAGTTTTGTTGATAGATTTCAGCTACTGTTTTACTACATTTGTTGTAAGTGTTTTCGATTGAACTATTTAGTTGACAATTCAATTCTGAATTTTCAGCAAAATCAGGACTCAACATTCACACTGCGTTTTCAGTGAATTAAATTTTTTTGAAATTAAACCTGGTGACGAAAAAAACAAACCCTGATTTAAAGGTTTTAATAAGCACGCAGGTTTGATTATTTTAACACTAATTGTCTCCTAAGAAACGTCTTAAAATGATCTCTGTCTTCCTGCAGATGTGTTGCAACATCACTGCAACACTGATGCAGTGTTAGAAGCTGCTAATAATTCCTAGCATCGTTGTGTTCTGTGGTTTGTGTTATTGATCATGTTGTTGCTGAAAGCCGAATGAGAGCAACCTGCTGAATGAAGTGGACAAAATCTCGCAGCGGACCGTGATGCATTTCATTGATTTTCTATGACTGACTCTTATTGTAAGAGTACATCAAGGAATCACCTCTGGGTGTAAAAAGAAAACTTGTTTTGTTGTTAAAAGACACACAATCCAAATAGGTCTGCCGAAACCGATTAGGTGTTGTTTCAGGGGAAAGACAAATCAGAATAAGAAAATTTGATCATCAAACCCAGGAAATTAATAATCAGTGTCGTTGGAGCGAACCTTCCATCTCTGTGAGGGAGTGATGCATCAAACAAACCCAGATATATAATCCAAATCTCTCAATCTACAAATTAATCTCAAATGTTGTACATTTATTATTATTATTATTATTATTATTATTATTATTATTATTATTATTATTATTAGTTAGTCCATATCAAGACAACAGATATGAAACAAACATGGTCTTTATTTATGAACACTTCAAATAAAAATTGAAACTAAACAGAACCTTTTTAATAGTACAATGACATTTGATTTATTTGATAGAAAATATGGGAACAAATGAATGACTTTTACACATTATTGTGCATCAGCAACAACTTTCTTTGTGCAGTAACACTTTGAGTATGTTTCATCAGCAACAGCCTGGTTTTATTGTCCATTCGGTGTCGGTTTGTTGCGTCAGAGAAAGACGAGTACATATCTCATTGTCTGCATGAACCTGCGATCACTGACCCGCCACTGGGTCCCCCCAGCTGTCCACATGACGTAACGCACCAAACGCCACCATATGGGACGAAATGCCTGCTGGTACACGAGGTTTCGCAGTCGGTGTAAACCAGGCAATAACGGAGGACAAAAAAAGAACGTTGCCGTGTAAATAGGACCGTGTGTTGTGGCTTGTCAAACCCTCGGGTATCGCTGGCTGTTACTTATTATTTTGCTGTTAATTAAATTGGGACTTAAAAGCCAACTTTCTAAAACAGACTACAAGTCCCAACAAGGCTGGCGTGAAAAACAAAACATAGCACCATGATGCGCTGTGTAAATTGAAGTTTCTCGTACCGTAGTCATAGAAGCCTTGTCTGTTTGCGGTCAAATGTCACCACAAAGAAGAGTTATGTGTCGTTTTTTAATTTTTTAATATTTGATAGCAGTTTTATTTTTTTGGGTGGTAGCGAGATGCCTTCACAATAAAATAAGTAGAGTGTATAAGTATAAATAAGTATGTCGTCCAAAAAACATAATGTGACCATAGTACACGTTTAAAACTAAAATATTGATTTAATGCGCAAGCTTTATCATATAAAGTTTAAATTTGAGCGTTTTACCTCCACTTTGGTAACGTGCTGAGGTGAGGAGTTTGAAATTTCCGACGGTCCTGAAGGGGTAGTCATTCATCTCGCGCAGGAGCAATTCTCTGCATCGAACAGTCTTCAGTGTGTGGCTGGCTGCTGCTCAGAAAACAACAGGCTACCTCCCTGTCAGAGACACTCAACCCGGCTGTAAGAATCACTGCCTTTTTTCTAACTTGTGTCACGTCGCAAATATCTTTGGTTCTTGTTTACGTCGCTTTATTGTCCCCGAAAATAATTTGAAATAATGTCGCGTTGGGTTTAATTGCAAAGTTGTTTGTCTGAGAGCATCGTGGTCTTTTGTTCTCTTGTTTTTTCATTTGTCGTTTTAACAAAAACAAAAAATTCGTGGCGACTATTGAATAGCGACACGGTTGTCTGAATTAAAAAAAAAAAAAATTTCTGTAGAATATTTATTTTTATTTCTTGTAGTTAACTGCTAAAGCGGCCGGCGTTGATCCTTTGTTGACATGATGAGTGTCTCATAGACTTAAAACAATGAGTGTTTCATTTTTATTTTATGTTCATATTGGAAGTATGATTTTTGTTCATATTTTCCTCTCCATTTGATATTTTCTAGGATGCTTCTGTGGGACACAAGGAAACTTATAAAGCTTTGAAGCAAGGTTGCTATCAAACAAAGAGCCATAACCACCAATGTGTGACATCACTTTTTCTTATTAATAACCAAGGTAGTTTATAGCAAACACAACAAAATACTCAACAGAAAATCTCAAGTATTTAAAGTGATTTATTATAGTCAGTCAAGTCAGCACATCTGTTAAAGGATGTCAGGAGCCCAAAGGTTTGTTTTGTGAGGTGCTCTTATTGATTGAGCATCTTTATAAGAAAAATGTGTAATAAACCACACAACTGCGGAGTTCAGTCTGCCTCAGTCCTGCTGGCCTGGCAGTCTTTCCTCCGCCTCCCAGCGCTGCAGAAGCTCCACGGTGTCTCCAGGTGCACTGGTTACTGACAGACTTGTCAGCCCCCGACAGCCACTGGGCTAAAACTCCACCATGACCATGACTTCATCAGACAACGATGAAACCGGGAGCGATCTGTCGGAGTCCATGAAGATCCAGGAGATTCAAGACCAGTACACGGACACAGAGAACTGCTTCAAGTCTAAGAGTTTACCCATCCTGATAAGACCTCGTCAGCAGGACGGCAGGGCTGCCGAGCCTCAGCTGGTCAGCATCACTGGAACTTGTGTGGCTATGGAGGAAAGCAGAGATCTCCAGCTAAAAACCCCAGACTCCAGCCAGGCTGAGTCCCCCTCCTCCTGGACAGACTTGTCCCCTTCCATCTCCAGCATGGTTGGGCTCAGCAGGTCCATGCCAATAGAAGGCCACAGGTCTGCAGGCTCTAGAGGCAAAAGACTTGGTTTCTCATTTACCCGCTTCATCCACATCCCAGCGAGGAAGTTTGCGCGGGTCATACTGAGGGATTCACGTTGCTTCTTGTTCTGCATGTGCTACCTAACCTTCATCCAGTCCCTGATGGTTTCAGGCTACCTGAGCAGTGTCATCACAACCATTGAGAAGCGCTACAGTCTGCGCAGCTCTGAGTCAGGCTTGCTGGTCAGCTGCTTCGACATCGGCAGCCTACTGGTGGTGGTCTTCATCTCCTACTTTGGTGGCAGGGGCCAGAGGCCCCGCTGGCTGGCCGTGGGCGGTGTTGTGATCACTGTTGGAGCGGCGCTGTTTTCCCTGCCGCACTTCATCTCGCCGCCCTACCAGATCCAAGAGGTGAACTCCTCGACGGGCCATGAAGGCCTCTGTCAGAGCGAGAACAGCAGCGGACGAGAACTGCTCGACATGGCGTCGTGCCCTCGTGACCAGGAGGGTAATGAGCACAACCTGTATGTGGCGCTGTTCATTTGTGCCCAGATACTCATTGGCATGGGGTCGACGCCAATCTACACACTGGGGCCCACCTACCTGGACGACAATGTGAAGAAAGAGAACGCATCTCTCTATCTAGGTAAGCCAAGAGATGGATTAATCCCATGTAAAATCCATAAATTCACCCATCTTCTAATCCATATTTTGTTATTAATGAGCAACATTTGCAGAAAACAAAGGAACTATATAAAAACATAAAGCAATTAAATAATTTACAGAGTCCAAACATCATGAATTTATTGGTAACATAGCTAAAGGGGTGTTTGCGGTCAGTGCCATGGTCTCATAATCCCGAGGTTGCAGGTTTGAGCCCAGATTGCGTCAGAAAGGGCATCCAGCGTAAAACAATTGCCAAAAGCGAGTTTGCTCGACGTCACAACCTCTGCAGAAGGAACAGTCGAAAGAAAAAGAAGAATGTAAAGTGAAATGTATTTACTCAATCTTGCTTCTCGGCACTAATAATGCTGTTTTTAAAGCATAGACATCTTTACTGACACAGCTCCACCAAACTGATTTTATTTTCATTATAAAGAGGATTGGATTGTTTTATTTCATAGTGATCATGCTTGTGTTCAGAGAGTTCATCCTCTGTATTTTTGGTTTAATCTCCATGGCCATCACCTTTACGCCACGCAGAGGTGAATACACACTGCTAAGTCAACCCCAGACCAGAGGCACATGTGAGAGGAGCAAAACTGGGTTGCTTATGATTAATATGGCAGAACATGTTTTTGTGTGTATTATACCACAGTGTTGGTACGTTGGCACACAGAGGGTGGACAGCCTTGATGAAACTCACTCATGTCTAACCAGAACTGACAGGTCTCTTGTGATTTAAGTGTTAGCCGGTTGTTGTCTCTTTGTATTCTTTCCTTAAAACATTCAAACATTTTTTCACATCCTTTAAACATTTGCTAGGCTGGAACATTACAGTGTGTTCAGAGTGTTTGACTGCACACTGTCTTCTTCTAACAGCTTATAAAGAAAATTGTGATTACAGAATTAACCTTTGTGTGTGTCCGTCTGGGTTTTGCTGTTGAATTACTCAGACATGGGACACCCCGCAGTCTGCATCCACACAGATGGTTGCTGGTCGAATAACCTTTGTGTCAGAGTTATTTGTACATTAGCTGTTTGTTGAAAAAACTACTTGCAATTTAATTTGTATTAAATTTCATTTTTCTTGTTATCACATGTATTTCTAATACTTGTGATTAGGCTTACATTTTACAGGCCATTATTTCAGTTTTCTATGGGAACCTGAAAGACTGGATAACAGGGTGACATTCTCAAAGTGTGAGCAGGTGAGATGAGATGTGTACTGGAGCTGGGAAAAGAGGTGCACCCAAAGGAAGCATAGATGGACGTAACAAAAATTACAGGGACTAACAAACTAATTGATTAATCGAAAACCTAATCGACAGATTAGTTGACTGTCAAAATAATTAAGTGTGACATACAACACAAAGAGGTGACTAATGTCAACAGCTTGACAATAAATTTTAAGACTTTAAACACTAATTGGGTATTTTCGTTCTAATTTTTGATGATGCAGTCTTGTTTGTGCATCTAATGAACTGTTTGTCCTTTTAAAATATGTTTATATTTGAGTGAAGTGTGAACTCTCTTGGACTGAAAACATTAAAATGGTGGCTCAGCATTAACATCAGTGTTGCTACTGCCCTCTCATTTCAATGTTGCATACACCCCATGGAGCCATTGAGACCCAGTATTGATCAGATCCCTGAGTCACAGGGAGCCAATGCAGCACAACACTTGAAACTACCACAAAAACAACAAGGAAAGATCCTCGGGCACATTTCTTTATTGCCTCTCACCTCGATAAGGTGCTCCAGAGGAAGTGCGTCAACAGCTGAAAGGCTCATTGAGCCGTCACAGTCGAGACAACCCCTTGTTCAGATTTCCACTTGCTCCAAAGACCTTGTTGGTCGATTCAGATGATGTGAAGGAGAGATTCTCTTTTTCTCTCATGAAGCAGTGTTTGGGTTAACACAGAAACCCGTTCTCACATGGCAGATATGTCAGGAGAAAAAAAACGTCCTTGATTTGTGTTGCAGATACTCTGATTACCATGGTAACTAGATGGCAGTTAACATATGCAGTTTCAAGTATAAACTTTTCGAGTCATGGATGACTTTGTATTTTTGTTTGAATGAACTCACATTTCATGTTATCGCTGTTCTAATTTATTTTATTGTTTTTTTTAAATTATTTGATCATGTAGGTTACTCATATTCAGAGATTTCCCCCTCAGTGCTGCTAGTTTAAACCTTTTAGTTTTTCATCTGGCAGTGGGTCAGAGGCAAGGATGTGCCTGCCTTTGTAGGACAATGCGGTTTACATTGAGGGGTACTTCTTTTGTCCTTGGAAAAACACAAAGCATGCGCTTGCTCAGGTATCAGGATGTTATGAGTGGAGCCATGGCGTACACACAGTTCTTTCTCACAGTGTTTCCCAGCACCAAACTCACATCTTCGTGATCATGTTTGACAAAACATCTGTACTCAACTCAACTTTGCTATTAGAGAAAACTGATACATTCAGAACCAGTTCTACCACGTTTAATGTTTTCTTCTCTAATCTGATAGTTTTCAACACTCTTTGTTGCTGTGGTAAACATTTGCATCTGTGAAGCAACTTTAATGTAAAGTAGGGTTGGGCAATATTGGCAAAAAAAAAATCACGATTGATTGTGGTATTTAGCTGATAACAATTAATATGATGATTAATCCCCTGGAGACCCAGGAAGCCTGCATGCCCTTGTCATATGACCAATTTAAATCACTGTATTGGGAAAGGTTTGCGCTCCATAAAATCTGTTCTAAATTGTGTTAAACGTATAGACTTTAGGCTTTACATAAATTTTGAAATTATGTTGATAGGCCAAGTAAAAAGTTATGATAAATAAATTACAGAAAAAAATCATCATTTGAAGCAGAGAGGAGCATCGAGCGGACTGACTGGGAAATCTCCTGTCAGTCTGCCTGGTGGCATTAATGTTATTAATCGTCAAGTGCCAAAAAATAACCAATTAAAGTTTTTCTGACAATTAATTGCACCCTAGGGCTGGGTATCATAGCCACTTCTCCAAATCGATTCGATTTCGATTCATAAGGTTCTGAATCGATTAATCATGATTCGATTCAATTCAAGATCGATTCAATCTGCTCTTAAATAATGAAAATGGTTCAACTATGTTGCAAAATACAATATCACTTTATTTTTTTCTCTTCACCATAAACAACAGGTTTTAAGGAAAAACATTTAAATTAAACAGTTTAATATTGAAATAAAACTGTCACACGTTTCAAAGGTTTTAAATTAAAAAGGCATTGCAGGTGACAGTGTTACTGGATATATTCATTTTTAAGAAATTAATAATTTTCTTTATAAATAAGAAGTGATGGGAATAAGGTTGCAGGAGAAGAGGTGGGCTAATATAAATATACTTCTGCCCACTCCTTTTGAGTGTATGAAAATTGTATATTTGTAATGTTTCTGTTAGTTTTTGTTATGTTCAATAAAACATATTACTATATAAATAATACAACTACAACATTTCATCACTGTGGATTTCATTAAGACGTTTCTTAAAGTTTAAAAATAATAATATTGGTAACAAACTAAACGATTTTGTTAGAAAGTGGTCTTTCTCACATTTGTACATGCTGTGGAGAACAGTTTCAATCAGATGTTTACATACCGTTTTTTGGTTCGAGCGCCTGAACGAGCCGCTCGTCGAAGCTTGCTTTGTTTTCGCTACCGTGTAGGAGCGCAAATCTTTGCAAACAAAAGTCAACATGGTCTCTGTTATCTTTATGTTCTGCTGCGAATCGGCTGATGATGTGAGTGATTCCTTAGTTTCTTTTGTTTTGCTCCAGACAACTTATCGAAAGCTAACATTAGCACTGAACGGCAACCGGATGTATAAGGACGGCAAGCCAGGAGTGACAAAATATAGAAACACGCTTCAGACGTGCGCACAAGACACCATGGGGAAAAATTGATCTCATGCCCTGTGAATCGATTTTCCCAAATTTAAATGAAATCGATTCAAGATCGATTAAATTGAATTTTTTTTTTACCTAGCCCTATTGCACACGATACGATTTTGTTCAACCCTAGTGTGAAGGGTAAATTAATTAAATTTGTACATCTAAATAATGACAATGAACTACGAACAAATTTAATTTGAATCACTTTTTCATTTGTTTGTGCTTCTTAATATATTATTTTCTGTTTTAACCTCAACAACTCTCAGATCTAAACAATCATTAATTTGTCACTGAGTTGTTGATTTATTCCAGTTTTTGGACACTGTGTCGAGTAGTTATAAGAATATTTGTGGGCTTGTGTAGTTTACAAGCAAATATTGCTGACTAGCTGTTCTCTGTGAGAGATGACATAAAAAGATTAGGTCTCAAAACGGCTTTTGCCCTGATCTTAATGTCCTTCACTGTCTAGACTGTCCAGTCTCTTTGCATTGCAGAAGTGGAAGTAGCTTCCCTCTACATGCAGGAAATAGTTAATGAGTCCCTCTTGGCTAACAGAGCCATAGCCTCTGCATTAACAAGCATGCTGTGCTGAAGACAAACTAAAATGCTAGTTTTATTGGTGTTTCTACATTATTAATGTCTGTTAAGCACCCATGAAAAACCAGGGGTCTCTAATGCAGTCATGGTTTAACACATTGGATTTGTCAAAGCTGAACGTGTTTATAAAAGATGAGTTGAAACATCCACAGAGATGTTCTGAACTGCAGTCTTGCATGCACTCACATGGGCACAAGGCGTGTTTTTTTACATGGACAAATTTAGAAACAGTTGCTCTCTGTCTCTCCTCTGAAGTGTGTGTAACGTGTGTTCCCTGCAGATTGAAAATACGAGTGAGCTGCTAGTTTATGGTGAAACTTCTGTTTTTCCTTCATGAATAATACATTGGTCTGTGCTCACTCTGTCTGTTTCATTAAATTGTGTGTATATGTTCTGTTTAGCAGCAACCAAAGTTAATTCAGATTGTGCACATCCATAGATCCCTCGAGAGCCTGCTTTCTTGCGGCTCCTCCTGCCCCTGCTGGATGAAATATCTCACTTCTTGGTTTTAGGGTATGGCCCCATCAGACATGGGGCCGCACAGACAGCAGGCAGTTCCTGTTTCATCACGGCCCCTTTTGGGCTTTACAGTTTGAAAATTTCTGCCCCCCTTTTCACCGACTCACAGTCAGGGTTACTCAGCAGCAGTGACCGTTTTTAGCTGCAGCCTGCAATCTCTGACTGCTACTGTACTATTACTATGACTCCCCTGTGCACCACTGACCTCTGTGAGGTCAACCTTGTGCTTCAAAATGTTACTGCAGAAACAGGAGACATGATTAAAAAGGAAGGAGAAAGCACTGATGGATGTAGAAGTGTGTTTGACTTTTAAAAAAGGAATCTTAATGATCAGATTGTTGATTAGTTTTTGCACAATACCACTTAAAATAATCAGTGACTGTTTGTAGGTGATGTATCATTGTTGTTTTGACGTGTGGGAAAGTTCCTGGGGAAATGCCACAAGACCTTTTTATGCAGGAAAGCTTTTGTTTTCAGCAGTGCAGGAATTTGTTTTTGCCTCATTGGTCCACATGTGTAACAATTTCTGGATGTCTCAAAATACCCCCTGATAATGTTTCATAGAAACACCATGGAGAGATTTCAAAGAAATGGACAATGGAGACAACATTTGACTAAAATCATAAAGTTTTAAAAACAAAATGCTAATCAAAATACAATGCACTCACTAGCAAATTATTCAAAATTAGTATTTATTTGTAAATACCTAAAATATTAAGACTGAGATTTACTTGAATAGAATTAAGCCTGGTTTATACTTCGAGTCGCACGCCTTTTTTCCCCTGCTGAGTGACAAAAAATTGAGCAACTTCTGTCTGCTCTCCCACTGCTATCCCTCAGTGACAGCTGTTTTATACATTCCCCCCAGTCAGAACTGCGAGATGCGGGCGATGCGGCTCTGAGCATGTGATTGGTCTGAAGTTTGTGGGTGTGTTTGTTCACGAGGAGCACCACAATGGGCTAGTAGTCCTCAGCTGTGGCAGCGCCGAGAATTTGGACCAAGCTGGGCCAGAACAGGACCCCGAGCAGCTCTTCCTTCTGTTTAAAATTATATTTTTTGTCTGAAGCCAGTTTTAAAAAGAGCTCGAAGAGCAGCTGGTTTGATCCAGGTCCCAAGGATGAACGTGATGGTCACGTCTTTTTCTTCCCATCCACCTTTAACAAAGAAAAAAAAAACGCTCTACCTCACTCAACTTAATACTGATGTTGAGTGGAAAAAACACAATCCAGCCATCGTTATTGTAGTTTATATAGTTTATATGAGCTGTGGGAGGGCAGAGGGAGGATTTATGATCATTTCTGGCCCACCGCGTCTTCTACCCATTTATACTCAGTCAGGAAAAGACGTGCTGAAATTGCGCAATCAGCAACCCGCTGTCTCACGTCTTATTGAAGTATAATCCAGCCTTTAGCAGTCACAATAAGTTTTAGGGGAGGGATTATAAAAAATGTACTTATATTATATTACAATGCCATTCCCTCTTTAAAAAAACATATCCAGAGTTTTGCTTTGACTCATTTATGCATGTTTGAAAAATCTTTGAATCTCCTGTGGTAGCCATTTGCTGGTGCAAAGCTCCACCCATTTGACCAAAGCTCCTCCCTGGAGCTCAGTCTGCAGCCAAGCTCCCGGCCCAGAGAGCACTCCTCCCCCGAAGCAATGTTGTGAAAACTTGCTGAAGTGGGAGTTTCTGAAACGGTAGGAGGTTGTTAAAGAGACAGAGACCAATTACAAGGAATTTGGATAGACTATGATGCAAGTCCAATTTAGTTTTGATCTATGCAGCATTTTCATAACTGAAGGTAATATAGTTACTTGTGGTACTTAGATTGTGGTATAGAATTGATCTATGTTCCTGGAAAATACATAATACTGCAATGAGCAGAACAGAGGGACAGCTTCTCTTGGTTAACTGATATAAGTCAGCAGCAATGCATAACATTTCAAACACAGTTCAAAGAACATTTAGACACCACAGTTCAAACACATTTTTTATTTCATGTACATCCTATCATTGAAACACAGCATCTGAACAACAAATTCATTGTGTATTATGCATGTTGTGGTTTCTAGATGATTGTTTTTCAAAGAAGGCCTTGCTTATTTCAGCAAGGCATTACCAAACTTTATCCTACACAAAATGCAGTAAGTCTCCAGATGCTAAGCAGATGTATTGCCAACTAAAAACATCTGATGCACCATGAAACAACAACAAAATAATCAAGAGAAAAAATATGAAATTTTTAAATCGTTAATTAGCTTTAGAGAAAAATAAACTTCAAACCAGCAGCATCTATTGCACTCAGTATTTGTTTTTTAAGTCTTAGTTACAATTTGTTATTTTTTATTAGCTGTAGACCTTTTAATTGGTTTTTAAATCATTATATTCTGTTGTTTACATTTTACTTTGCAGTCAACCTCTCTTTATGATCTAGTAACTGGAAAAAAAAGCTCAGTATAGATACCTCCTCTACTCACTACGCAAGGATTTAAAACAGTAGCCCCCCCCCCCGATTTAATCTTTTCTCTTTAGATAACTTTAATAGGTGGCTCTAATGGGGCCAATATATAATCCTTCAGTTGTCCTATCTACATCTTGCACTTAGCAGAAAAGATTTCAAGGTATAAACTCACAAAACGACACATTTTTTTCTTTGTTAGCAACAAAATTGTATTCTTGCTGTTATTTTTCTGTTTACACTAGTTAATCCTGCTAGCAGAAATAGCTCCTCCCCTCACATTTTGAGTAAACATGGATTTGACTTTTACTACATCTTATCTTTTGCTTCAGTAGCTCTATGCCCTGTGATGAATATCAGGACTGCTGCGATCATGTTTGAGCTGCGTCGATGCGCATCCGCTCTCCCTTGCTCACATAGATACACTAAAGAGAAACAGTTTACATCTTCTCATCTGTCTTATCTGTTTAGACTGGCTTTAGTGCTGATGCAGCCTTCAGGATGTTTGTAGGAGTGTTGTTGTGCTTTAAGAGTGGGGAAAAAAACATCTTCCTCTTTGCCAGTATGAAGCCCTCTGAGCGGTAGTTGGGCTGTTATTCTCCTTGACCTTGACGCTGCTCAGATGACTTGTGAGTGAAAGAGTTTTCACTGGAAAATGTTTTCATGGCATAAAAAAAAAAGAAGTGAGAAGGCAAAATAAAAAAAAAATAAAAAAGCTGTGATGCTTAGAGATTCTGTCAACAGCAGAGATCAAGCAGATGTGTCACATTTTTCAAAAAAATAAACGTTTGGTGTTATTTAACAACACATTTTCACACTGCACATCTTTTTTTTTTGTTCTTTTCTGTTCTTCAGTTGTTCTCATGCTGTGCTAATTGCACATTGTTTGTGTTGAGCTTCTCATTCTGAGCGAGATGCATAGCTCTGAGCAGTTTTTGACCTGTTAAATCCTTGTTGTGTATTCATATGCAAAGGTTTCTACAATTTACAGGCACTCTGAGAACGTAACCTCTGCAAATTTTGAGGGTCTACTGTATTTGAATCAAAATAGTACCCTATTAACTATAGAGATGTGTGGAGCCTCTGAGTATAAATGTGGCATAAGGCTGTGTTCTTTGCAATCCACAACAAATAATCTAAAATATATATTTTTTGCAAAGGGCATTTTTTGAGCGAGTGTTTTGCAAAGAGTCTTCCACAGCTCAAATGGCTCATTATTGGGAAACTCGAGAGGTGTGGTGTCTAAATTTTCTTTAGCTTGTGCTTTTGTGCATTTTCCATTTCTGGGAGAGTAGTTATCAGAAGCCAAGAGACAAGGGTGTGAACAGAGGAAGAACAGCTGTTGCGAGCTTGTTGGGTGCTTGTTTTGTAAAGGAGGGGTGAGCGTGCGGCAGTGTGAGCACCTGCTTTTGGGGTTTGGTGAGGTTTTTAAGCTGTACGAGTTATTGTTAGGGAGCACAAGTGTTCAATGTACAAAACTTTTCTGTTTTGGTTTTCCTGCAGGCATTCTGTGCTACTTGAACATCTGTGTCTGTAAGATAGTCTGAGCCAACAAATGTGGTTTCATTTTTTTTTGACAGGAACATATGTGCCCTTTTGGTGTCGGATGAGCCTCTGCTGCAGAGCAATAGGACTTGATCCCATGTGCATTAACAGCAGGTGGTATAATCTAAAGTAAGCTGAGGCAAGTAACAAAGTCCTTTTGATGTGACAGTGAATATGACAGAAGGACTTTAAACAAAAACATGAACATTTTATTCATACAAAAATGCATTTCTCACATCACGGGACATGCTGTACTAATAAGGCCGATCCAATCAAATGTGTAAAGCTACTAACTTTTCTGCTGCTGGATACAGCAAGAAACCCAGTCGTTAATTTCTCCTGAGTAATTAACAGTAGTAGATTTTGTGATTGAACAAAACAAATGCATTAGACTTATTGAATACAGAAACTGTTTTTTGGGGGGGTTTTTTGCCTTTGCCCGCCGGTGCGCTGGTGGCTCTCGGTGTCTGGGGCTGGGTGCTTGGGCGTAGGCCGGCTCGGCCTGGTGACTGGTGGGGATGGGTCCTCTGGCCCTGTCAGGCCCTGGCTGGGGGTGGTGTGCCCTGGGGACCCGGGCCTCTGTGTCTGGGGCCGGATCTGCTCCAGTGCGGTGGGTCCCGGTGGGGCCTGTGAGCTCGTCGCTGCTGACCCCGGGGTTTTGCTGCATGGGGTCGCAGGGGGGACTCTCCCGGTTCTCTCCTCTGGTCCGCTCTGGGGGGCAGGTAAGCGGTTGTTCCTGCGCTAGTGCCCCTGGGGGTTTGCGATTGGGGTCCCTCTCGGGGTCTTTGGCTCTGGTCTTCCTCATGTCTGCCTCGGGCCTTAGTGGTCGGGTCAGTGGTCCTCCAAAGTCACTATTGAACACTCCAATAGAGAAACCATATATATATATACATGCATGCTCACAACCACACACAATCAGGTGTTCAGTTCCAGGGGTTTCTGACATACACACTATTTTTGACTACGTTGGTCACTAAATGACTATGTGTATATATATACATATATATATGTTTGAGTGTCTATATGTATGCATACTTTTCAGCAAGATCATAATTACTATTGTTATATGCACATATATTTTGTCGTTGTGTTCTTTGTTTTGTCCCCCTTTTGCAGGTGTGGAGATAGATAGCAGATGTGTTGTTTTGTGTTTTCTCAATATATATCTCACATATCTTCTTGTTTATCGTTCAATCTTTTCTTTCACTTTTCTCTTCTTTTTGGGAGTTGAAAAAAAAACACTGATGATGAAGAAACTAACATAATAACATTATGTTTTCTACTGAAGTGAAAAAAAAAAATCCCAGCAGTGTGAGAGCTGGAAACTTTTCATTTACACAGAATGATCAGAGAAGAGGATAAAATATTTGGTTGCACAAACTAATAAATAGATTCTTAAAAACTGATTTTATAAGAAATGTGACCCTGAATAAGAACAAGGACTTGATTGTATTTTGTATTTTTTCTCATGAAGCTGCACAACATGGCAAAACCACCCGAAACATCTAGGTATAATTATTTCTAGAAATTTGTGTCATTTTTGTAATTGTGATATTTCTGCAGGAAATTAAAACATCATGTCAGTTTAATTCAATGATGGATATATTACCAATTAAAAAAAAAAAGTTAACTAGGGTTGGATGATAAATCGGTTTAATCGATTAATTCGAATTTGCCATTTATAAAGATTTAATTTTGGGAAAATCAGGATTTTTTTTTCCTACCAGTGCACTCTTTGGGGCTTCTGTAGTTCAGAGGTCACCCCACCTGTCCCTCAAGATGCTTGGTACACGACATGACAATATTGCAGCTAGCAAAGAGGATCTACTTTCCAAAAAAATGCACAGTTTCTTCAGTTATCTGGAACTGGTTAGGTTTTGCAACCTCGGACTTGGAGCAACAATCACCTCACTGCAAAATCTGTTTGAAGGCTCTTGCCACAAAAATCAGGAGTACAACAAATTTGCTTCAACACCTGAAACAGAAACACTCCGTTAAGTGGGAAACAAAATCGATTAAAATCAAAAATCGAATTTGGGATGAAAAAAATCGGAGATTTGTTTTTTGGACCATATCACCCAGCGCTATAAGTCAAATATTGCATGAAAAAAACCCTTCCCATCTTCAAACTGTGAAATACATTAATATGTACTCATTTTATTATGGCTCCGCCCACTGGGGGCCAGAGATATACTGTTCTCTGGCTGTCTGTGTGTTAGTGTGGTGTCTGTCCATCATGAGTGGTCTTGTGTGCACAATATCTGAATTAAATTATCTTTTGACTTATAAATAGGCATAGTAACTCCATTAGAGTAGTACTCAGTCTGATTTGATTTGAGCATCAAAGGGTCAAAGGTTAAGATCATCTATGGTGATTGGTAATTTATAAAACTGGCATTTTTTTCTAGGGAAGGCGGAGGCATACCAATCAATTCTTTGGCATCGAGTTCCACCTTGTTTTGTCTGTCAGCTAGATCTGGACAGATTTGTTTAAAAAAGTATTTTATTATCTGTTGTGGTAAAAATTCAGAAATAACTGAGTTCATACACTGCATAGCCCTACTGTCAACCTATTTTACACAAATGTGATGTACTTTTTTCCCCATTTTTGTCTTTGTTGATAAGTTAAAAAAGAAAATTACAAATGACAGTAATTTTCACAGCATGCATTTAGACAAGAATACATTTTGCACCCTCGGCTAATTATCTTTAATGTTGGAGCTAATGATGACTATTCAGAACTTCGTACAAAGCTGCCTAGTTTTGGAATAAAACCCTCTGGTTTATTTTCTTCCCAAAGAAGTAGCAGCGGTTGTAGTGGGTGAGGATCCTTTTGAAGATGGTACATTTCTGGCTGAAGATGAGGGAGCACAGCTTTGGCACCCTGAACCAGATTTCTGTGCCATGTCCTCCATTGAAACAGGCTGAAAAGCTGCAGGTGCAAGCTTGTCCCAAACTACAACCCCGAGCCCCTGCTCTGGTATCTCTAATGGATTTGCAGACATGGCCCACCAAGCATAATGTAGCTCTACCCCCTCCAAACCCAGATGCCTTATTCATGGCCTCTCATCAGCTAAAAGATCATCTGTCACCCCCTCACTTGCTGGAACATTATATATGCACTGACAAACCCACAAAATAAAAGCAGGCATTTGTGTCTCTTGGCAAAACCAAAATGTCCTACTGGATAAAATAAAGTCTTGATCAGATTTATATTGACCCAGTAAGCTATAAAGCCATCAGTTCTTACTTAAAAAGACCGTTTAAATAATTATTGTATCATCATTCTCAAAAATAAGTTGACTAATCCTAAACTAGAATACCTAAAACAGCAGTTTGTTGACTTACCAACTGAAAATGATTGAAAGACAGCTCAATGCTGGACTATCTGTTCTGCTTGTCCCCTGCCTTGACTCATTCTCCTGTATATTTTTCAAAGTACTGACCCGAGAGTTCATTGCCAAAAATGCTTTAAAGTGCCAATTCTGTTCATTAATCTCAAGCATTAAGAGTACATTAAACAAAAACAGTGTTTGTGCAATAAAAATGAAGATAAGTTGTGAAATCTAATAACAATGATAAATTATACTATTAGGTAAAAGGATTTACTAGATGTGGCTGAGTGTGAAACTTCTGAGAGCTATTAGAACACAAAGTAAATCGAGGGAACAGAGGTATGAAGAAACCAAGACATTTCTTTCAGGTTGGGATGTTCGAATGGTGCCGTGTCAATAATGCTTACATATACAAACTGGGCACTTTCATTGGATTGGCTCAAGTTTAGTTTGTGGAGAGGAAGAACATGGAAAAAAGGGACAATTTTCACAGTATTTTGAAACATTGAAAATCATGAAAGGGTCATAAACTATTAACGGAGCTCATGTTTAATCCATAAAAGTGCGAACTGCCACCAAGGCCAGCTTTTTATGTTTTTGTGTTACCACAAACATTCGTCTGACTCCCATTAGATTTCTAAGCAAATAATCGGATCAACCTGCGAAAAACTATTATTTTATAAATGAAAAAAGGATTTACCAACAAATTTCTCAGTCTCTGGCTTTTTTAATTCATGGTTATTCATTTGCACACTAAACCTATACAGAAGGAACTTTGCAGCCAAGGAATAAAAGTGAAAAAGTTAGGGTACATTCATGTTAAAGGCAAAAGTGACCCAAATCTGATATTTTTTGCACATATGTGACCCATATCAAATGTAGTCTTAGTTTGAACTTTTTACATTTTGTATTCTTAGACAGATATTGTATTGTTTCATTTTAGGGTTGTCGTGCAGTTTTATTTTTATGTGCAATTTCCACTCTTGGAAACCAGTCACCTTTTTAGTGCAGCACAGAAGACTGGGTATCTGAGGTCTGACCTGATATGCACCACTGTTTCGGATCTTCCTCCATCACCATGTTCCCAGTTGATTTGGAGAGTTTGCCATTCTTTGCATTCATCCATGCTCCCAAGGTTTCAGCCCATAAATGGGTTCTAACAGATCAGCAGCTGCAGATTTTGCTGTCTTTTTGCTGTCAGTGCAGGTCTGCAGGCCTTAGACAAGCAAAAGGATCAGAGTGAAACTTTCATTTGGCAATAGAGTTGTGACCTCCATTCGTGCACACCAAAGAAAAACTGTGGGTGTAAGGAGTCCCTTAGGAAAGCACTTGCTTGCTACAACCTTTTTTCTTTGTGGACTAACTGAATTGCTGGTTTAAACAATGTATATTTGTCATTTACTTTTGATGTTTTTGCTTCTTAGAGCTTAGTACAGTGAATAAGAAAAAGCATGTTTACAGCTGGGAGAGTTGACTGACTACGTACCTCATGCTCTCTCCTGCAACTGGATAGAAGCTAAAAATAGAGAAAACCCTTTTGCTCACTCTTCGTTCTTTTTCTAAATATTTGATTTTGCAAAGTGTGTGTGGGGAACCCCTGCATGGAAAGCATTGCAGCCTGCATGAAAAATTAATAGGTGTGCTGTTTAGATTTTCCATGTGCTGTGACAAAGATTTAGGCAGAATTGATGTACACTTTAGAGATTTTTGTTTAAAATGTAGTTCCTCTGTGTCCTGAGGGAGATGCACTCCACGTTTGGACATAAGGGGCCATGTCTGCTGCATTAGGTGGACATTGCTGGAGTTGTAGTTTGTAAGTGAAGAAGTAGACAGCCAGCTCTCAGATGCTGATTAAGCTCCTAATACCTCTTGTGACTTGTCATGTCTTTAAGAGGCTTATGCGATAATGCCTGGAGGTAATGTGGAACAAAAGCCCTGCGGGTGGTCAGAATCTTAATTTGAATGTTGGAATGGCTTTGATGTTTTTGTTCACACAGTTAGACCTGATCAAGAATTTCCTGTCTGTTCCAACAGGATGAAGGGTCATTACTGTACTGAACTCATTAAGATCGTCGTCATATTTTGTTACTTACTGACTGCATCAGAGTGCATGTCCTCAAATTAGAAATATACCATCTTCTGTTCTGTTTGTGTTGTGCCTTTATAATATAGATTGGTGAATATAAGAGTGAACATTTCGTATGTTTATTCTTTAGTTATTGGGACCATTTCTTGGTGAAAAGCTTTGATAAACTAGGCACAATGTAATGCATAAGTTCGAATCTTTAATTGCATAATATTAGAGAAAAATATCTAGTAATTGAACACAGAGTATGACAGAAAACATGATGTGAGCTAGCGACAGCAAGGAAAATTGAATGTGGTAGGTTGTCATTTAAATTAGCGGTATTTCTAATTTTCTTATCAAAACAAGACAGTAATTATATACACAGTTTCTGCTTGGGGTGTATTTTCTTTTTCTTATCTCAGCACAAATTATTGACTTCATTGTTGATTTTGAAGTGCATGGAAAATAAAAATCTTTCACACTTAGATCTCATTCTCCTGCCTCTACTACCTGCCAGTATTTGAACATTCCCCTGCCCTTTTTTTCCCCTACTGTTCATTCCGCTTTACACCCTGCCTCTTAATTTCCAAGTAATTTACTATCCTGGCAGTTCTTTTTATCCAGGAAAGAGCTTCCATGTACTATTTTTCATTACTCACTGATTTTTGTTTTTTAATGCAAAAATATGCATTCTTATTGAGCAAAAAAGCTAATAATGCAAATTTGCACAGAGACATATGTCATAAAAAAACAGATTTATTTATTTTTTTTGCAATGTTGCATTCTTTTGTGCACTGAGTAGATATCCAATGCATATTAATGTTTTGTCCCACCACACTTACAGTGTCTCTGTGAGATGCCACATCCACTATGGATGCCCTTTGGACAAAAGTGTAAGGTTGGACCATGTAAGAAGACACTGCTATGTCAGCATGTTGTCACGACAGTGTCGTCATTCTCTTGTTTCATTGCCTTTCAATTTCCTCTTGTCTCTCATGCATGGAGGTCACATGACTGCAGTGATCCCTGTAACACAGAGCAGTCCTGCTCTGTTTCAAACAGCTGCAGCTGCACAGAGCATCTTATCAAATAGCTGTCATCTGCAGAAAGCTTTAGGCATGATCTGAACTCTACAGAGCAACATATTAGAGTTGTATCTTATAAATCAAACGTTATTGAATAAAGCAGAACAGCTCATTCAGTTTTTTTTTTCTTTCCTAGAGCTGGTGTGAAAATTGATTATTATGCGATGGCTGAATGAAAAGGCAATGCTTAATACGACATGAGTCATATTGTTGTGGATTTTGTGTAATGCTTTGGAGACAAACCCAAGGTCTCTGCATTGCTGTCTGCCTTCCAATCCATGGCTTGTTAAAAAGCTGATTGAGCTTTGTGGGCTAAGAAGCAGGTGGAATGGCGCCTCATTCATTAAAACTCATTATAAAAGGGGAGGATTACTGAGCCAGGCTCAAAGCTCTGCAGTTTGTAATAAAGGCCATGACAAGACTCAAAAGTTGGACTGCATAGATTTGTTTTTCTCAGTCTGGTTCAGTGTACTGAACATTGATTTTGAGAGAAACTGTTGTATTTCTGCTGCGGTTCGGCCATTTGCATACTGAAACCAAAAGGTTCTGAATTCAGGTCTCAAGGCCTCCACATACTTCATCCAAACTGCCAAAGTCAGCTCTTATTGTCGCGGTTTTATGACGAAAATTGCATCATTCAGTTCTCAGCTTCAAGTCTTCCTCCCTTTGTCACAACCTGCAGGGAGAACTTTTCATCTCCCTCTGCATGAGAACTTACCATGTGATTGGTCAGAAGTTTGCGGCGTATTTTTTTTATGCTGAAAGCACTCGGATGCTGCATTTTGCAAAACAGTGGAGCTTTGAGGTCAGTGTACTTTTTGGTCCTTCGTTTTCATTTTAAAAACATATTGAAAAATGTAATATGGACAGTTAGTCTATTTTCATTTTATACTTTAAAAATGGTAAAACAGTACATTGTTTTGTTTTCTCAAATAGAAATTTAACACTGTCGTTACCAGACTATTTTTTGTAGAAATAGTTAAATAACTTTTTAATAACAGGCAGTTGCCTGTAAATAAATAAACACTAACTAGTTTTAAATTTCTTTAACAGGTGTCTCTGACAGTTTCCTGGAGCTTCTGTTTTGTTCAGCACATGAAGTCTTTCTCTAAGAGTTCCATGATGAGGAACTTGAAGCTGCAGCAGGTTCTACAGGACAGCGTTGAGTTACCTTGACAGCTGTGTTAAACTTTCAGTTTAACAAAAATAAAAAGATGGACAATTTTTTTTTTTTGTGGAGTTTAAAATAAAAGAACAAATAACTGTTCGTTTTTTTGGTTTTCAATATCTGTTTTTAAAATGAAAAATGAATGTACAGTTCAGTATTTCAGCATTTCCCATCTGGCAATCCTGATTGGCATGAAAACTACAGTGGATTCAACGAGCAGCAGCAACCAGCAGTAACCATGTAAACATAGTTTCTGGAAAAATGGTAAAGTTTCCACAGATCATTGACATAAATAAAGAGCCTGTTTTTTATCCTAATTAGTGCTGCCACTAGAGAGCTACTTTGTTAGGTACATTAGCTGTGTTGCCATATGGATTTGGCATTTTACTCATTCATTCATTTTGTGCTGCTCCGTTTCACATTTGAAGGGCGAGGAAAAGTTCAGCAGAGGTTGGAAAACCAAAGGATGAGATTTTATTGTTCTGTAGCCTGAAATAGCATTCTCGGCCAAGATGACTGGAAACAACAAAATGCCTTGATAACTGCAAAGACCTGCTAAAATAACACAAAGCTACAGCAGCTACTTTGAAAATACAAGCTCTTTGAGTCCATTCTGTTTTTTTTCCCGTCTCCCTGTCATTCATTCCTACAATCTCAGGGTGAGTCATGCCACCCGTGTTAGAAGCAGAACTTTTACAGAGTGCGGAGGAGGCAAAGCGGAGACAACAGAGCAGCGCTGGTCCCTGAAGGTTAGATATAAGAGGGATGCTGCTGAGCAAGCTTTATCACTCAGTTACACAGCAGGATCAGTCACCACAGACTGCAGCTCTTCTACCATTTCTCCATCTTCAAATAATTTTTGTTTGTCCCCATCAAAGCTTTTATTCTTTTGCTTTGACCAGTTTCCTACCTACCAATTTTCTTAAAAAAAAACCCAAAACAAAACACTTTTTTTTGTTTACGTCTTTTCCCAGAGTTTCTCTTTATTGCCTTTTTCTTTTTGGATTATTGTCATCTTTCTCTGTCTGACACCTCATTCTTCACCCATCACACTGGACTAAACTTGTGGGCAGCAATTCACTGTAAAGCTTCTTAACCTTTATTTAACCAGGAAGGGCTGATTAAGATTGAAAACCTCTTTTTTCACAATTAGTGACACAATTAAAATGCCATACAAATATTTATTAAAAATGGTCACAATTTAAGGAAGTCATCGCTACTGCTCTCAGTCTGAACTTAAATGGGCTCAGTGAAATAAGTTCAGTTAATCTCCAGTCTTTTTGCAACATGTTGCATGTAGACAGAGCTGAGTAAACCAAAACCCTTTTCCCAATTCTGTGCGGATAAATGGAACGGAGAGCAAGAAAAGGTCATTTGAACCAATTCTTCATGTGATTAATTCACAGATGTAGGAGGGAAACAGCCCAAAAATGGCCTTTATAAATGAAAGTGTACCAATGTCCCAACCTCTTGGTGAACAAAAAACCATCCAACTCGAACATACAGTTCACAATGATGGGTCAAGGCTTTACAGTTAGTAACAAACCTCAGAGAAACATGATAAACATAATTTTCTGATGGTAATGAATAAATTTTGTAATTGATCAACTGAATGTTTGATGCAGTTTTATATTTTACACTTTCTGTTCATTGCAGCAGTAAGTTT
>JARVJO010000165.1:13495711-13508912 GCA_031762555.1 Cynodonichthys magdalenae | reverse complement strand
CCCCCCCCCCCCCCCCCCCCCCCCCCCCCCCCGAGGGGCCCGTCTCTGTCCTAGATCCTTATTTATTAATTTACTCTCTTAGTTGCCTAAAATGTAATTTGGAGAGCCCAGGGATAGATTAGAAATGTTCAGGGGAGTAGGCCCCTCTGTGTGGGATGAGCCAGTCTGTGTGACCCCACAACTGTTGTCTTGTCTGCCCCCCATCCGTTCCACATTGCTCCCGTCAAAGCTTATTAGAGAAAACCCGGGTCGCGCTTGACTGCGTTTGGTTTAGACAAAGTTGAAGTCCTGTTTTACTTACAGGCACAGTTCCCACACCGTCTGAAAACAGTGAACATGCTTCTTCCTGTCAGCAAATCAGTTACCACAAAGTAAATGTTCAATTTGAAGCAAATCAGAGGAAGTTGAATCAGTGGAATTGAAATAATTGTAAACATTTAGAAGTGAAGGTTTAATTTCAAGAAATTTAAAGCTATAACAATTTTAGTTTCACAGTTTGAGATTGCAAATGACATTTTCTACTTTTTATTCTTGTAAATAAATGATTCAATGTAGATTTTCTTTGTTTCTGCAGTCCAACACTGACCATGACCCACAGGAACCTGACAGGAAGTTGCAACGTGAACTGTGGCTGCAGGATCCACGAGTACGCTCCCGTCTGCGGCTCTGATGGTATCACCTACTTCAACCCCTGCCTTGCTGGATGCAGCACCGTGGGCAACGACAGCACCGGGGTAAGAACATCAGCTACACTCATACTCCCTGCTTCTCCTGACAAATACATTTTTTAAAACGGTGCATCTTTGTGTTCTGACCACAGATCAGGAACTACACGGACTGCGGCTGCGTGCAGAGCAGACAGGTCATCACTCCGTCCTCAGGCGGTCAGGTCAACCAGCTCCAGCTGGTCATCGTCAAAACCTACTTGAATGAAAACGGCTACGCCACATCAGGGAAGTGTGACCGAACCTGCAACACACTCATCCCCTTCCTCATATTCCTCTTCATCGTCACGCTCATCACCGCCTGCGCTCAGCCCTCCGCCATCATCGTCACGCTCAGGTCAGACACCGATTCGTCTCGTCGTCATCCGAGCCTGACCGTTGGTGCAGCAAATTGATCTTTTGTTCCTCTGCAGGTCTGTTGATGAACAAGAGAGGCCTTTCGCTCTCGGGATGCAGTTTGTTTTGCTCCGAACTCTCGGTATGTTAACCCAAGCTTGGAAAAGTTTTATTAATCAGTATGCAGGCTCCAAAGAGCTTCCTGAACAGGTTCCGCTCACATCTCCCACACTTCTACAAAAACGTTTCCTGTTGTTGTTGTTCTTCACCTCACTAACAACCTGCAACTGTAGAAAGAGCAGGAATGCAGCTTTGTAGTTTCTGTCATCCTTTTTGTGTTGATAGTTGTACAAAAGCCCGGAGTGTGACTGATCTCTGCTGCAGCTGCCTTTGATCAGCTTCACATGAGATCAGACTAACTTTTTGCTAAATGCTGCCACCAGGTGGAAGAAACCAAGTATTTCTCATTAAAATCAAATATTTACCTTTAAAGGGGACATATCATGCAAAATCCACTTTTTTAGCCATTTAATACATTTTGTTGTGTACGTGGAGTCTGTAGGAGGCAGAAAAGTTGAATTTAGTCTCTCCCTGTGCTGCGTAGATATATTTATATTCTGTTGGGGTCATATTTTTCAACTTGTTCAGTTTTCTGAACTATTATGTCAAATTATTGATTTGGGGTGGGAAGTCCCTTGTTTGGATTTAAAGAGGCAGCCTCAAAACGAGTTCATCTGAGACACATCTCAGAAAGGGAACGGGGCTTGTGGAGTTACAATAAGGAGGATTCCCTATTTGATAGACACAAACTGAATGATTTAAATGTGATAAAGAAGGATTTTTTTGGTTTGTACTTCTAGAAAAAGTTGAAAATGATGACATATTTCATGGATTTTCATTATAAAGACTTATTATGCACACTTAAATCAGACTTTGTATTCTGAAGCTGAGGCACATCTCTATTACAAAACAGTAAAGTGAAAAAAATACTGTTTATTCCCAAAGAAAATAAATTGACTATATAGATTTTGGGGACACTGTGTAATAATAAAGTTTGACCTATCCAGACAATGTTGTTAAACTAGCTAACAAGGTGGTTTTGTAAATATAGTGACTGTTTTACTTCAGTGACTTTAAAGTGAAAAAAAAAACAAAGCTAATTTTACTTGCAGTATGAAACAAAGGTGAGTAAAGGTTTTTGTTAAGCAAAATAAAAGCCAATAATAATTACGTCTTTCCATCCTCAGCCTACATCCCCACACCCATCTACTTCGGTGCTGTGATTGACACCACCTGCATGCTCTGGCAGCAGGACTGTGGCGTGCACGGCTCCTGCTGGGAGTACGACGTTACCTCACTCCGCTTCGTCTACTTCGGCCTGGCCGCCAGCCTCAAGTTCGTCGGCTTCGTCTTCATCTTCCTCACCTGGTACTCGATCAAGCACAAGGAGGCGCGGGCTGAGCGTTGGCGGCAGCACCTTCCTCCGCTGGGCACGGTCAGCGAACTCATCTGCCACGCCGGGGGCCAGAAGAGCCACGCCCGCACACGCTCCTGCCCCGTGTTCATCCCGCCTCGGCCCGACCCGCCCACGGCGCTGCTGCTCGACCGCGGCCGCAGCAGCTTCAGCTGCCCGGGCTACGCCCTCAAAGCAATAACTCCCCCCATCTTGTTGCCGTATCACCACCGAGGCTCCGCCCACGTCTGAACGCACGCCAGCCTCCCCCGGGGTTCCTCATTTGTGCCTTCCTGTTTGTGTTTCTGCACAGCGTCTGCTTCACATCGACTGACAGGCAGAGACACAAGTGGGCCCGCTGTTCCTAAAGGGCTGCTCATCGTTCACACAAACGGGTTTAACTCTGAGGGCACCATCAGCTGCAGCCACACTCCGCATCACGGTTCGGACGATGGAAGAACATCTAATGGTGCTACTGTTCATGGGCGGGGCATTACAATCTCTGTACAGAAGGATAAGTCATCAACGTGGCGTCTCAAGCACAACAGACAAACCTGCACTATGCAAAAGTCTGCATACAGCTCCCTCTGTGTACCTCCTTATCTCACACAAACACGCTCCTTTCTTATATCCACAGCAGAGCTTTTCTTTCTTCTGACTCACGTTCTGTCTGCACCGTCAGTGGTATAATTTTTATTGTTCCAAACTAATTTCTCCTCCCAGTTTCCTTACCAGTGCCTTTCGGCCAGTCCAGTACACAAAGCTAGCTGTCAGGGTTTAACGCTCGCTACAGAAAAGCCAGTAACTCTCGCTTCGCTGCCCTCAACTTTTTATAACTGGAAGCAGCTGTCATAGATCTCAAGCTATAACCTTTTCTCAGCGCCTTCGCAACATGTAGCTCAAATCAGACAAGCGCCAACGACACGGTGGCTTGCTTTATTATTAATCAAGTGGCAAACAAAAGAAAACAGAAATCATTTCGGACTTAGTGCTGAAGCTGCTGTAGGGTTGAAAATGTCGTTTAAAAATCTGTTTTTAAAAGCCACTTCTTCAGACTGGGATGCATCATTTTTGGCTTTGTAGTATTAATCGCTTTTCCATTCTTGTGGTCATCAAATGTACATAGTAAGTATTTTAGCTATTACTAGACTTAAAGATTTGGCAAACATTAGCAAGATAAATCTGACGAGTCCATTTTTTTAGGTGTTTGTCGCCATTTAGTGGACAAAGAAGATAATTTTAAACGTGTTGCCTACTGAGCGTATATTAAAAAAAATAAAAAGACATGAGTGGTAAAATTTCCCCAAAGACTTTATGTAGGTCAAGAATATTTGCCTCTTTTTATCGAGCAGAAAGTGTGATGGTAAAGTATTTATTGGTCGTTAAATTCATGTTCAGAATACCTGCAAGTATCAAGATTTTGTTCTTTTAAAAGTAACTATGTTTTTTGTGTTTTGAAATCAAATATTTATTTAAAAACATCACATTTTAAAAGACAGATTTTAACTCTTTGTCGAGGAAGAAGAGGCCGGTATTTTAAGTTTAAAGCTTGTTTTTTTTTTTTAATACTTCTGATTTAATTTTAGTCAAACACTTGCAAACAAATAAGGAGTCTAATGCTGCAAATGCAATTTAAAAGTTGCCAGTTTTGGTTCAGAGTGGTGAAAGTTGTTAGGTGGTAAAGGATTATCAAAGCACATATTCATGAAGTGATTGTTGTGTAAATAAAAAGCAAATTAGGCGTATTATAGACCTCACACATAGCTAGAGGTGTATTTATGAACTAAACCATGACAATGTAGTTAATTAGACTTAAAAAACACGGAGTATTAACCGCATTAACGGGGCCAACATGTTGGGAGGGAAATGTGTTGTGGAATAAAATTTTTTGCATCATTGGGGGTTTCACAGGTTCAACAGAAATGTTTCATTTATTCACTCAGAATGTCCTCCTTTCTATCTGTATTGATTATCTACTCTTTCCACATTAGCTCTCATTTACCAAAAAAAAAAAAATGTTGAACTGTAAACTGAAGTCTTCAGCCTAGATGTTATCCCAATTCTGTTACCCGCTCGTGAAACTAATCTACCAAAAATAAAATCAGGCCTCTGCAGACAAAACCATCTTCTGCTATGGAGACAAATAAACCGAACAGTTTTTGCAGCAAATTTTAAATCAAATCCAATTCAGCGATGCCACAGTGTTTGCACTGATGTCTGACTTTACGGTTCAGCTGCTGCTTTCAGCTTCCTGCTCTCCAAATGTCTGAACTACGAGCACAGAAAACTTTTTTTTTTTCTTTGTTCCTCAGGAGCAAAAGTTGAATCGATGTTTGTGAACACTTGGTTTACAAATGCCTTGAATACTTGATTTTTGTCATTAAAAAAATGCTGAAAAACCCAACTTTGAGTTATTGAGTTCAAGACGTGGAATAAGGTTTGAGTTTGAAACAGTTTATTAACAGCATCATGGTCTTCCTTGAAGTCGTTGATGAACAGTCTGTGAAAAGAAAAGTTCTGGTGCACTTTGCTTTATGCAGTTTCCAGTCAACATGTTTTTGGTTACATTTGCACACTAGACAAATGATCAAAACATTACATCATGACGATGCACAGTGACAATTATATAATTATAATATAATTAATTATTCAAAGCTAATATCTGTTCTGTATGTTTTCCTTCAAATACAAGATTTTAGTTTTTGAATTTTTTTATACCAGAGTCAAAACTACCAGTTCACTCAATGACTGCAGAGAAACTGATGTGAACAATCATCCATTCAGCTGCTGAAAAGGTTTCATCTCTTACCGTTTGTTTTAATAAAAACAACTTTATTAAATATTAAACATGTATCTATAAGGAAATAATCATCTTCAATACCAACTCTGTAGTTCAGCTGCCTGAAGGCTTTTGTTTATAGACTATATGTACAGCAGGGGGGAAAAAAAAGCTGTTTACATTTAATAGTAATATTGTTTACTAATAAATGCAGGCACCAGTTAAAAAAATATAAACAATTTTAATACTTATCATACAACTCGGACTGACTGAGGCGGTATTACTCGCTGCTGCAAAGCTCCTAATCACAGTGTCTGTGTCTCTATGGCAACCAGAAGCTGTCGAGCCTGCCTCAGAGGGTCTGATTGGAGGGTTGAGAGCCGCTGCCCTCGTAGTCCAAGCTGAGGGGAAGAGACGTCTGCGGGGGGGTGTTCAGTATCACCCTGATAGTCTGGGTGGGGTTTCTGGCCTGCACCTTCAGCCTCAGATTTTGTGGGAAGAAAGGGATGTAGCCTTGGGCCTTGAAAATGTCCTCTTCTTCATCAGGGTCCAGCCTGTAGCCAAGACCGTGTAGGGCTCTGGCTCCTTCGTGTTCAGGCTCTGATTGGGCTCGCAGGCTGGTGTGAGCACGCATGATGTCGTCGTGTTGCGTTTCCAGCTCTGTCATTCCATTCCCGCTGAACGCGTCTTCCTCCATCTCTTCCAACTGCCGCGCGTCGCTCCGGAGGGCGACCTCGTCTCTGCCTGGTGGAGCCGACCCCCTGAGTCTGCCGTCGACGCTCTCGGGAAGGTCGTTCGCGACAGGGTCCGGTTTCTTTCCCGGGGTGGGCGGTGCCGGTGGCGTTCTGCTGGGGACGGGGGTGGCGACCGGGCCCGGCCAGACGTCGCTGGTAGAGGCCAGCTCTTCTCCGCTGCCGCCTTCGAGGCCTCCACCCCCGGCCCCAGAGCCCAGCTCTGGCAGGGTGGAGTTGTCGAGTTTTTGGGTTCGGTTGTTTAAAACGTGTCTCAGTGCAAACATTTTATCTACATCCTTCTGGAAGTTGGCCCAGTTGTCTGGGCTGGGGCTGTAGTCAGGCCTACATTCAAACAGGCTTTCGTTTATGCTATATAAGTCCTCCAGTTCCTGCCAGTTCACCTCCTCATCGCTCATATTGGGCAGCTTAACCCTGTCGTCCGTCCCATACCGGCTGTGTGCTGCCAGAGGACAAAAAAAAAAAAAAGACGACTTTAGGGATGTGGAGCAGAAAGGACATCATGCAGCCAACTGTGCAGGGTTTCTG
Source organism: Cynodonichthys magdalenae (assembly GCA_031762555.1). Classification (NCBI taxonomy): domain Eukaryota; kingdom Metazoa; phylum Chordata; class Actinopteri; order Cyprinodontiformes; family Rivulidae; genus Cynodonichthys; species Cynodonichthys magdalenae. Next base: position 13,502,339 of record JARVJO010000165.1, on the reverse strand, counting down.
GCCCCAAGCAACACACACACACAGTCACACACTTTAAAGCAGCTGAAGACAAACACACACTGCGCTCAAGCCAGGAGAAGTGCAAACATGCTGCCTTTTTGCTTATTTGCATTAGAAAAATAGACTGAAAAAGAAAACATTTAAGGATTCATCATAGACTAACAGCATATTAAATATATGATGGCAAAGTTACATAAAAGGCAAAGTCACGTGACCTGGAATATAAAAAGCAGAGGAAATTAAAAAAAGGGATAAATAAAATAAGAAAATGCTTCAAAATACCAGGAATTTAAATTGCCACTAAGTGGTTTATCCCCAGATGAAGAAACAAGATAAAGTAAACAAAGACAGTGACCCCACAGCAAAAGCAGAAATAAGAAATGATTGTCTGCAAGAAAAATGTGCATCGGGTCGTTTGTTTGGGCAGCTGTCCTTGTGTGATCAGACTTCCTGTAACTACAGCAGCTAGAAATGATTATACATGAAGTGAGAGACTCACAGGAAGGACAGGCTCGGTCTCCTCTTTGACCACTTTCGATGCTGCTGTTGCCTGGTAAGCAGGTGCCAGAGAGGTCAAGAGATCAGGTGGGGTCAGGCGTGTTCATTCTAACAAATGGCCATGAGTGGATATGAGAGCTACTGTTTAACTGGAACAGACTGCTTGTTTCTGGATGTGGCTGACGTTACAGTGTTACATGAAACGAGACGTGGAAAAGGAAGAGTTTCACATTTTGGGGACAATAGTTGGGATTTTATTAAAGATTTGATGAGATGTCGGATTATCCTCCCATGTTTATCTGTCTGTCTGTCTGTCTGTCTGTCTGTCTGTCTGTCTGTCTGTCTGTCTGTCTGTCTGTCTGTCTGTCTGTCTATCCATCCATCCTTTTTCAATTTTGCATAAATTAATTTTATGGTCCTGTGTTTTTTTTCAAGTTTTTATGGATTAAAATGCAACGGAAAATAGCTTGCAACCAAATAAAGTTTAATTATTTTAAAAAAGAAAAGTTGTTGGTAATTTTAATTTTTGGAGATACAAGATCTCCATCCGACAGCGTCAACATTTAACGAAAAAAGAGGAGAGTGGTATCAATCATCTCATTTACTTAGTCCCCAAAAAGTCAACCTGTTCCTTGAAGCGATAGTTCAGATCTTTTGAAATGGGCTTGTGCGGAAAGGTTAATAACAAATATCTTATCTGCTGTAGATAACAGTTTGAATAGCCTCAGCTTAGCATTTCCATGGACCAGGATGAAATGTTTGCAATTAGAGTTGATTTAATACGGCAGCAATTCACTTTGGTCTACTCTGAGTAGTTAGCTTGTAAATCTGGTCAAAATAAAAACAAATTATCCAAATTAATGCTAATCAAAGATATCTACAACAGTGCTTAAAATTTCTACAGAACTCAAATGTAATAGATCTGAAGTTAATGAGGAGTATGATGCAAAAATCATGCACTGTTACGTAAGTGCACTGAATGTTTTGGTTAAACCAGCTTCTCTTAATACAAAGTTTAATTTTTCTTTTTGCATCTGAAGAGCTGATTGCATGTTTAAATGACTGCAGATTCATGTTGCACAGCAGATAAAAGTAAAGACAGATTGTTTGCACAGAGGTGGAAAAACAAGGGTCCTGTTACAACTTGTTAGCATGTTCCCAGCATGCAGCCACAGATGAAGCATCAGCACTCCACGGATGGATGGATGGATTAGTGGGATTGATGCAAGTCGGCCCATGCAGGTGTTAAAGGAAAAAAAAAAACAAAAAAAAAAAAACAAAAGCTGCTGAAGAGGAAGAAATCAAAATTTGGCGGATACCTGTGTGGCTCATAGCTTCCTCCATCTTTACCTCCTGATCGGAAAAAATAAAAGCAATCGATTGTTAATGCTTTGTCTCAAAAGGATGTCCGGGAAACAGATCAGTCACACTGAGGCATTCTTCATGCACGGCTGCTACTCGCTACGGAGAAACTCACATTATGAGGGGGAAATAAAAAAACAACAGAAGGAAAGACATTCGGAGACGAAAAGAGGAAAACAAGAAAAGAATGAATCGATTTAAAATAAAAGGATTTGAAGAGTTCAACAGGTTTTCTCCTTCAAAGCAAAAACATGAGGTTATAAAATGTTTTCCGCCAACAAAAACATCCTGAAGTGGAACCACAACAGCAGTTGTTACTGGTTTAAAGAACTGGCGTTTTTTCTTCAGTGGAAGTAAAAGATTTTCGGCTGTTTTGGGACACGGGTTGGCGGGCTTTGGACTCTGCTCCAAGCAGGCCGGGACTGAAATAAAAAGTGTATTTTCTTAGCGCACCTTGGCTGCACTCTCAGACCGGTAATATTTGACGTGAACGTTTTTTTTATGGCTCAGGTCATAAACAGAGCAGCCGGTTCGTGCCACACAGCAACTCTGCGGGGTTTACATCACCGTGATGTGAATTATTAACCCCCCCCCACCACCACTGACACGTCTGCACTCGAGGACGCTCGGACATTTGCTGGGGAAAAAATAAAAAAAAATAAAAAATGATGATGATGCTCAACTGGAGTGATGACGTAAAACATTTAGTAGTCACTAAAGGGCAGATGGTCAGTAAAACAGACTTATATGTTTGCACTGTTTATAAATCAGGAAAGAAATCCCCACAGGAGAGAAAATCCAGAGCTGAAAGAGAGGTCAGACTGTATGTGTGCGTTATAGTGGACAAAATGTTAAACACAAACAAAACAAAAACAGAATCTCAGTATGTTATGTATTTAAAAAAATAAAACTTTTATCTGAAATTTAGGCATCCATTAATAAGTGGATCATTCCCAAACACATGCAGCATGCAGGTATGTCAAACACACACCATCCAAACTGAAACAGACTCACAGCACAAGAGTGAAACTTCTTAAATCCATAAGATTACATCTGACATGATTCTATGTAAAAACCACCGATTCATTAACCAGAATCTGTTTCAGTCATTGGTGAGGAAAAAAGCTACCACTACAACCAGTTGATCTGTCCCACCATTCCACTCAGACACTAGGGGAGGGGCTGTTCTCACCTGTTTCCAAGCCTTTTGAACGAGGGTTACACTGCTTGTAGCCTTGGCAGCTCCTCATCTCCATGAGGTGAGCATGAAGCGAGTTCAGGACCTCCTGGTCCACCGAAAACACCACGTTGTTCAGCTGCGACCCAGTCACAAGAAAGCAAATATCTTCATTTATTATTATATTATTATATTTGGAAGGCCTTCAAGATTGTGTTGCTGAAAAGTGAAATTAAGATACAGAAATTCTATTTGTTATTTTATTAACTGCTTCCTTGCATGTTCAACTGCAAGTGTATTTAAGTTGGTGCCCACAAATATGAGAGGCAGACAATAATGTAATTGTTTGTTAAAATATTTCTCAATCATATTTCTTTGTGAACCATCTGGCCCAAAAAAAAAATCTAATTTACAACAGAAAAAATACATTTTGTAATAAACACTTTATAGTCAATTCACTGTTTTAGTATAAATATTCAAATCCAGCATCTATATAATAAGTGTGGTTCATGTGAGACAAAGCAGGAGGTCTATGAGAGCCATCAGACTGATCTGTACCCACCTGGTAGGGGTCACTGTTGAGATCAAAGAACTCGAGGAAGCCGGTGGAGAACTCGCAGAAGAGCGTGTTGTGCGTCTCGTTGATGGTTCTCAGGCACCAGTAGGTGTTGTTGTTGGAGCTGGTGCACGCACAGAACCCACCCACTACAAGAAAAATTAAGAAAAAAAAAAATCTGTGTCACTACTGGGACATCGTCACGGTGACTGGAGAAGCTCTGGGATTGATTCTACACACGGGTCCAGAAGGGGGCGGTCTGCCAGTGGTCGTTGTTGTGTGTGAAACACGTGAGGCCCGGCAGGCTGCAGTCGTCTCCTTTCCTCTGACGCTTCTTCTCCTTCCTTTCCTTCTTCCTCCGCCGGATCTCGTTGAACAGCTGGGCCTTTGCGTCGATTTCATGGGCGACCTCCCTGTCACACAGAAACATGACAGAATTTCCTAAATTATGACTTTAACATGACATCAGGCCCTTCCCGCTCCGGCGACTGTAACCGCGGTAATGAAAGACTCAAAGGGGACTCCCAGAAGGCATCACTTGTGCCGAAAAACAACAGCCTGGTTTATGTTTAAAACCCTTCCTGTGGCCAGTTTTCCTTACGATGACATTCGAGCCACCGTTCTTCCTTTCTCCTGCCTTAACAAACAACAGGCAACGTTGAAAAACAGCTGCTTTGCATTGATGTGATTGTGTCTTCCAGCGTGCAAGTTGATCACAGCGTTTTGAGCGACTCAATGTTTTTCCCCTTTGCTTGAATCATTTCATTTTTCCATGCAGCTCAATCACTTCCAGACGCGCACATTAAAAAAAACAAAAAAAAAACAGAGCCATTTCCAAACATCTGCTTTATCATTTAAACTCTTTTCGGCAACAAAAGTATTTAATAAAACTTATAGATGGCATGCTTCTTCACAAACCTGGGAGGATAATAAACACAATCAACACATCACACTACGGACACTTCTGATGTCTTGGTCAACGATGAAATACAAACTTTACGGGCTCTGGCGTGCAGAGAGGAGAGGAACTGGAACAAACTCATCTGAACAGCTTCTACCTGCCTACAGCTTATAGAAGTGCTAAATTATTATTCAAGGAGAAAAACTCACTTAAACGGATGGAGCTGATCGTTCCTGCTCTTCAGTCTTTCTGCCTTGTTTCGGGTTCCTTTGTTGTAATAACTGATATTCAAAACAGAGACAAATATTCAAAATTGTGAAAGAAAATATGTTTGTGACACGAGACTGAAAAATAACTTGCGTTTGGTAATAATATTAACAAAATAAAAAAACAAATTTCTCTTAAAGAAAACCATCTTATGAGAAATGAAAGTTTTAACCATTTTGGTAAAACCTTGTAAATAATGTTAAATTTTACGTGACATTACGAGTTATCACACTCAGTTGTGACTTTTTACAAAATATCTGTATATTTACAGTTACAGCCTTTTTAGTGTTTTTTACAGTTAGTTGGCTGTGGCAGCCATCTTAAATTGAATTGGCTCCAAAAGTTAATCAGTTGTAGATGTACATCGAACAATTATTTCCATAAACTTTCCTTAAGATCTGTTGAGTAGTTTGGTAGATATTTTGGTAACAGACAAAGGTGAATCTAAATAATTTATGGCTAATTCTTAAACAAAGATATTACACCTGCTGCTGGTGCTCAGAATATGTGTTGGGGATCAGTATCAACTACTTATCCACCATATTGTAGGTCAGTATCTCTAAAATGGACTCAGTTATAATCAGATTTGTGTTCTTGAAGCTCAGTTGGCTGTGGCAGCCATCTTGAATCGTACTGACTCTGAAAGATAATCAGCTCTAGATGTACATCTAATGATTAATTTCTGCAAGTTTTGTGGAAATTCATGCTCTGGTTCATGAGATATTTTGCTAACAGACAAGTGCAAAATCAATCTCATTCATCTTCTCCTTTCAGTAGCCTAACCTATAAAAACGTATTTTGAGCTGAAACAGAAGCAACTAACCTCTTTCCACAGTCGCACTCGTCAGGTCGCGTCCTCTTCAGATGACCTTTGACTTCTCGAAGATTTTTGATTTTGCCTTGAAGTTGTTCAATCTAAAGAGGGAAAACGACACGCAGTCAGCGCTGCCAAAAACGTTTTTGGCGGAATTCCACCAGACATCTGCTCACCTCCTGGTCTACGTAGCTCTTATGGTCTTTCCACGCTCTGGAAGACTCGTAGATTTCTCGCTCACAGTGGACGCTGTCATTCATCAGGATGTAACATCTAAAAGAAAAAAAAATAAAATAAAAAGTCAAACACTACTCCAGACAAAGACAGGATATTTAATAATCCAAGCAGGATGGTGGTCTTACTTGTGGGTCACTTTCAGAGAGTTGGGGTATCCCACCGTGTTTGTATCATCCGCCAGCATTTCCTCTGAGCCGTCTTCAGAGCCCAGGTTGAACTCTGAGTCCTCGGGGTTGTAGTGGCGTTTAGAGATGACGCGGCGGCGGACGGCCGACTGGTCGTCCGCTTGCAGGTCCACGTCGTATATCTGACCCTCGAACTCCACGGACAGCGATCTGGCAGGACGCGTGTGGACGAAACGAGGGCGAAAACCTGTTGGGGAAACAGGAAACTGGAGCTGAGCTGCGTCAAATAAAACAGTTCTGTGCAAAAGTATTCGGCTGTTTTATTCAACTCTGCTTCCAAGGAGCCAGACTCTGATTTTTTTTTTGTGATAGTAGCTGAGAGTTGTTTGTAACAGATACTCTGTGTGCTTTGTTTAAAACTTAGGCATCAAAAAAGGAAGATGACGCGCATTCCTTCACATTTATTTAGATGTGTTTTCTGCTAAGTGTCTTTTATGTGAAGAAAGAAAAGTGTTTTATTCATTGAGTTTAGGTGTATTTGAATACTTTAATAATTTATAGGTTAGTGGTAAACCTCCACACAGTAACATATCTGGAGTTAAGGATGAAATTAGCAATTTCATTAATTGGTTAAAAATATTATATAACTCACCAACAGCATGTGTCAGGACTAATAACCAAGTCTCTTCTA
>JARVJO010000165.1:13447270-13495611 GCA_031762555.1 Cynodonichthys magdalenae | reverse complement strand
TAATTTTTTTTTATAATCATTTTATTTTATAAAAAAAAAAAAAAAATTAAAAAAAAAAAAAAAAAAAAAAAAAAGGATTAAATTAGCTGATAATAGTGAGACTTGCCCAAAGCAACAACAGAGGGCGCCAAACTACCTGAAAATAAAGTCTTGGATGTAAAACACATCATCAAGTAACAACTAGACCTGTTGAAGGATGTCTGCTTTTCAAAAATACCTTACTGCTTTTGAACCATAAATAATGAATTTAATTATTAAAAAGATAAAACAAGTTCCAGGTTTTTTGAATAAATCACACTTTTTCAAGCAGTACTGAAACAATGACATTAAAACTGCATAATACAAGTAAAAATCCAAAACAGATGTGGGATTTCTAACACTGAAATAACAAAACAAAAACCTAAATATATGAATAGTTTGGTCAGTTCTGCATTGTTTTGAAGACTTATTAAACAGTTCTTGTGAACTCACGTTGGCCTGATGAAGACAGCTGCCGCTGGGCGCGCCGGTCGGCTTTAGACGGTTTGTACAGAGGGTCCTCGCAGTCACACTCCTTGTTTCTGTTGTCATAGCTGCTGCGGGGCTTCACACTGTGGCTCCTCTTCCTGGAGCCATCTTTCGAAACGCCTTTACACTTCTGTAGCCTCCACTTCCCCGAGATCTCCTCCACACAGCGCCATTTCTGTGTGACAAACCCAAAGCAGAGAGGTAAACAAAAATATCATCATTTACACATTTTTTATGGACAGAGCTGAAACGTGCACAATCCAGTCAAGTGCCACACTCCTGGTGCAATACAAATATTTGTCTTGTTAGTTTTTGAGAGTATTGTTTGAGGATTTCTCTGAAAGAAAATGCAAAATAAATGAGGCAAAACACCACAAGATGAATTTGGTTTGTCTGGCGTTGATAAAACAAAGAGGAAACCTCAACCACTCTTGTCCTTAACGCACATTCCTCCTGGAAAAGAAAGTTTTAAGGCTAATTGCTTCGACTAGACACACACATCTGCCGAGCGTAGTGGAAAGGGATCAGCGCTAAGTGTGGGAACAAGGGTCCGAACAAAGAGGCGTAAAGCAGATCGGGTTTCTTCTGCAGGAGCTTACAGGACCAGCAGACCGTTTATGTCAGCGTCAGACACCATGTAAAAGAGAGGCATCGGTTGTATCTACAGGATGAAAAGAAATCTGTCGTTCTTTATCCTCCTTTATCCACCTTCTGAGAGTGCTGGAAAGCATTAAGACAGAATGTGACACAGCAGCATCACTGCAGCAGAAAATGATAAAACGACAAAGACAGAGAGGTTAAAAAGAGGTTTGCTTGGCTTCCATCAAACGTTACTTGAGAACTGTATGGATTTATAATTCCAGATCAACTCTTCGGGATGATTGCTGTTTTTTTTTATTTTGTCAGAATGATAATGCAACGTGAAACACAAGTGGCAAAGCACAGAAAGACCTGAGTCAAACTCAGGTTTATTACTTACAGCTGAAACGCTGCACGCACATCCCTGCACGCTGCCTTTAATAAGTGATTGTTGCGTCCACACGTTAATGTGGTCATAAAGTGGATCTGGCTTGCATTAGTCAGACCCTCAGAATCTCTGCCCGTCATTTAACACTGAAATTTGTAACAATTTGTACATCGCTCTGGCCTGTCTGCTCCAAGGCCACAAAGTGTAGCATCTGGCTGCTGGTCTGCCAGAAAATTAATGGGCAGAGATGAAAAGGAAACGTTCCCACAAATTAATGGACCACAAAACGACACAAAGGAGACCAATTATAAACCAAGTGATGCATTCAAAAATGGCTGTTTTTATTATTGGTGGAGGTCATTATTAGCAAAGAACCAACCAGGTTATCTTCATACGACGGCAGAGAAGAACTTAATTTGCAGAGGTTTTACACTTTTACCTGTCCAGGTTGTTCGCACGATGTTGGGAATTCGGCCTGCTGGCATGTCGCTTTGATCATCTTGTGTTTGGGCAGGCTGTTGGTATGCTGGGTGCTGATAGAGTCGTCCTTCTTTCTCAGGATCTTACTACAAAACAAAACATGTAAATAGGAAGAAAAGGAATGCTGTTCAAACTCTAACCCTAACCCCAACTTTAACACCAACCCTCTGAAGAATCTGTTTTATGCACAACACCATGGCAAAACTATTTCCTTGCAGGGTAAGTGCCAAGAATTGTGTGGCTGGTCAGAACTTCACAGGCATGTTTATGCAAAAAAGCAGTTTAGGTGCACTGCTTTTCTTCAACTGCTCCACAGAGGAGCAGCTGGTCAAGGTGGTTAGAAAATACACATCTTCACTAATAGAAAGTTAGTGGAAAAGAGACAGGAGGTCTAAGACAGCATTTAAAAAACAATTAAAGGGTTGGATAAAAATGATAGAGGTGAGAACAGTAGCTTAAAGAAAGAGGTGACATACTATAACAAGATTATGCACACCTCCAGTGTACTTTGAATTCAACCAGAGTTATTGTTTTTTTTTTTTTCCACAGCCAGCTGAATCTTGAAGATGAGCTTGATAGGATTATATTTCTCCTCTAAATGCCATGTCTCTGTCAGATTAGAGGTATCGCTTTCCACAACAAACTTCTCAAGGGAGAGGAGAGGTTACATAAAGAGTTTATCGTATCAAATTCTGCGTGGCACAGAGAAAACAAGAGTGATCTCTGGTGACAAGTTTGTGGTTGGATTAAATGTCTTCTTGAAAAACCTGGATGGCTTTTGTTCATTTTGCATAAATCTAGCTTGGATTGGTTACTGACATCTATCTTCCTTTGTTTTTGTCAGTTTAACTGCAGGTTAAGTAAAGGGTTATGCATTTAAAGTTTCCCTGAGGAAGATGAGCACTTCTCAATCAAACAGCTGAGACTTTATCAAGCTCCTACACAGGTTCTTTCCAAAAGGACTGTGGTAAGGAAAGGTCTGAGGAAAGAAGCTGACTTAAACTGTCAGGTTTATACAAAACCCAATTCTCGACAGTGTCCTGATGTGCCCCGTACTGTGAACAGGAAATACTTCAGATTTTTTGTGAAAAGTATGGATTTTTGAAGATCCATGTACAGGTAAATGCCCAAAGGGGCTGACATGTATGAACACAGAAACCTAACTTACCCTCGCTCCACCAGGAACGTGTCTCTCCAGACTTTAGGCTTCCGGTTGGGCTTGAATCTGGAAAAATATAATGTCATAACAGACAAAGTTTATGCAATTCAGCTGATCTATCTGCTACAAAACATCAGGATTGTGGAAGATTTGTCAGGTTCAGGTGTAAATGCTCCATAGGTTTCAACAGAATACACCATTTGTCTTGCATCTTTGGCAGCATTTAAGTGCAGTTAGATGAACAATAGATGCTTTGTACAGGATATTAACTCTGAACTTACATTGTATAAAGTTCATACAGTGAGGTTTTGTGAAGAAACACATGATTCAGTTTGCAAACAAATTCTGCAGAAACCCTAATAAATCGAGACCTCAGCAACTTACAGCCAAAGCCGAGGAAAAATTGACTAAATAGTCCAGAACCCACACTGAGCCCAACCGAAGCAAAAAAAAATAAAATCATTTAGGCTGTGGAACTTTGCCTTTTGCAAATGACCAATGAAGAGAAACCGTTGCATTTATCATGCACACTGTACATTTATTGTTCATAGTAGCCATTACAGCATGACATGATGGATCCATACAAACCTGTTGCCAGTCCGTTCCTGTTCCAGCAGCTTAAGGATGGACTTTCCATCCATGTCTGGGGGGGTGTCCAGGCCAGCAATGTGGAGAATGGTGGGAGCTAGATCAATGTTCAGCACCATGTGAGGGTTTCTGAAAAAAACATATATGTGTACAAATACAGCTGGTGAACTCATGCAGTATACAAATAAATAAATAAACCCAGCCACTGAAACCAAACAAGATTTGGAAAATATAGAATCTCGAACTTTTGGAACCAATTCATTTGTTACTCACACTGCTCCTGGTTCCACATTTGGTCCTCTTAGGAAGAATGGCACTCTGATATCAAAATCATAAGGCATCGATTTTCCTTTGACTAACCCAAACTGACCGATGTGGTAGCCATGATCAGCTGTATAGATGATGTACGTGTTGTCCAGCTCACCGGTTTCCTCTAACATGTCATAAACCTGTGTTGAAAATAAATAATAATAATAATAAAATAACCGACCAGAAGACGTGTTGAGGATTTTATCAGGATTTTAGAATAAGCACAATGTTAGTTATACTTACTTTCTGGACAGAGTCGTCGACTGACATCAGAGTTTGCAACCTTTTCCGGTGCAGGAAGTTGGTGAACTCCATGTGGATTGGTTTCATGGGGCCTGTGTACTGCATGATCCAATGTTTGTCCATATTTGGGGCATAGTTGTAGCTCGGGGTTCTAGGACAACACAAAAAAATGTCAAACTGTGCAAAAAAAAAAAAATAGTACAGAACATACATTTTAACTAAACACATAATAATCTCACGTGGAAGTATGAAAATCTCTCGACATCTGCCTACATGTGAGCTGTCAGAGATCATGACATCAACAAGAGTTCAGTCAAGATGCCAAAAAGCACCTGTCTGCTACTTTTTACAAACTGCTGCTCAACAACAGGTGCAACAGTTGTCCGCTGCGTTCGCCACGCGCTGATAGTCACGCTGTTTGTTGACGGAACAATTCACCTCTGCCACTTTTTCCACAACCTTCTCTCGACCATCTCTCTCCTCTCACACAGAGACGAGAGTCTCCTTGGTCGACTGCGCTCTTGGCCCAGACAAGCAATTTGAGGGTTGGCACACGCTTATGAAAATATTGGGCCTCACAGTTAAGCTTGCAACAACCTCTGGACCAAAAACTCAATAAGTCATGGTCATTTAAAATAGGGGAATAACAAGAGAGGGTAAACGGCAAGTGGGAGAGAGAATCAGACATGTCTGTGGGTTTCTAAATGAGAGAAACTATTCACCTGTGGTATTAACTTAAAAGTAAAGTAGTGGGATAGTGCTGCACAACTGTGTATCTGCAAAGTTGCATAGATTAAAAAGCAGATAAGTACATTAATCACAAATCTAATCAACTTTTAACTTTCAACTGCATTAGGTGCATGCACTTTAATCTTTAAAATGCAATGTTTATGACAAAAAAACTGCTAAAGGTATGCAAGACTCAAGTCTGTGAAAGAATGATAGACAGCTCCAGAGATTTTAACACTCTATGGTCTGAGTATCTATAAAATAAAGTTATTAAAAAAGACACTTTGTTTAGCTGAGAGCTAAAAAAGCAGAAGTTAGATTGTTCTTGGAGCCTCATTATATCACTCTAAATACTGTTTCTGTGAAGAAGCAGCCAAAAGTATCCAAACTTACTGGAGACCTGCAATGAGAGCCTCTTTGCTCTCAGTGACTGAGCTGCCTTCTGTCCTCGTCTCCTTAGGCCTGCTTTGTGAGAAAAGTGAACTCTTCACCCACCTAGCAGGCGGTATAATAAGGCTCACAAAGAGACCTGTCTCTGGGCAATGGGCCACCAAGCTATGGGGCCCTGAGCACCAGGGAACCAGGAATGCAGAGGTCAGTGAAATGAAGTCAGTCCGTAAGAGAGGTCACACCTGCCAACCGTATATGTCTGCATCCCTACACCACAGAATGCCCCCTTGTGACTGTGCAAAACCTGACATGGACCCATTTCATCTCCATGCGAAGATTACAGCCTTCTCCTAAAAGCAATTTGTCGAGCGACAACCAGAATTACTATTACTCCCTGCGATCCAAAGACATGCAATTGAGTAACCGCATTACACAAAAAGCATTTAAATATGTCTCAACTTGGCTTACATCTTAGGACCAGGGCAAAAACACCTTCAGTGAGGAATGTTAATAACATTAACATCAAACCCTCCCTTGCTATTGCAGCTGTCAAAAATACAGACGCTTGTTTGATTTATGAGGCAGCTTCTCTTTTACTGCCACGCTGTCTCTTCCCACCACTGAAACTTCTACACATTAGCTGGATCTAGCATTTGCTGCAGTGATTGAGCGTCTGAACTGTTCCAAATTCTTACATTCATTTTATTAGATATCAGATCTCAAACTGGAACAGCACCACAGATGAGTGTTCCTGACATGTGCCAATAAAAAAATGATTTACCTCATCTATAATAAAAGCAGATAGAACAACAAACACCAAAACAACACCCCCCACACACATGCTAACTACCTATGTTCTCTATAGTAACCACAACACATTTTCCACACACTGCACACCTACACACAGTCACTGGGGCAATCCTTGTATACCCCTCCGGGCCCCAGCTCCACCCCCTTCACACGGAGGCACCAGCTAAAAATAAATTAATAATGTCACAAAGGGTGTTCCTGAGTGCACAATGCATTCCTTGCATCCCAGGAGCTATGAGGAGAAACTACTGATTGATATGGACAGGGTCAGGAAGTTCCCCTGGAATTAAACGGGGTGGGAGGAAGAGGTGGACGGAACCAGCCGGGGATGAGAAAACGAGATGACATAAGTAAATACAGAGGGCGAGATAAACACAGAGACAGTAAGAGAAATACAAATACAAAAAGGTAAACAGAGAGGGATGTTAGGTGGGACAGAAAGTGAGAGGAAGACACTAAAAGCACAGGGGAGCAGGGAGCTGACAGTGGAGGAGTGCACCTTGAGACACGGTGCCAGGAGTTAGCACAGAGCAATGCTAAACAGCGATCCCTGATCTGCTCCACGGTATGTTCCCCCCGTCCTTCAACGATGATAAATCATTTTGATTTCACGCATTGCGTGTCATCTGCCCCTGGAGCTTTTAAACAACCTGTTATCCCCAGGGACTGAGGGGAGTGCTGACTGTCATTATGTAAGGCGCACCTAATCATAAAAACTCAATTGTATCAGTGGGAAAAAAAGGAAATTCATGAAACCAAAATCTTATACATAATTCAAAGTTCTATGTAATGCCTGGTTTTCACGGCAAGATAATTATGCAGATTTTTTTGCCTGATTTTGCCCTTCCGACAATCTTAAAGATGCCCTAATTATCGTGATGGCTCTAAAGATAATCTTAGGAGATATTTCTGCCATGTCTAGTCGCATTGGAAGGATGTCAGCACCACTTGGATCTCAAAGAAGGGACATTCATCAGGTTAGATCGTCTTGACCCGATATCACAGTGTGTATGGTGTTCCCCGAGGACAAACCAGCAGATTGTTGACCACATGGCTACAGCCAATAAGAAAGCAAGGTAATGTAAACATTGAGGGGAATCCAAAATTCAGAAGATAAAAAAAACCTACTATGTCTCACCAGAAAGATGCCTTTTTAAATTGTAATTTCTCTGTTAAAACAATCCACAAACTATCACCTCTGCTTCTTCCTCATCGGCCATGTTTGTTTACTGTGAACTTACGTTTGATCTCGAGAGGTTTCACGAGATTTCCCATCTGACATATGAATGTTTGTGAGTGAAATCCGTTTGTGTGTGGTGTGTTGTATTTTGCCAGTTGGCTGTACACCACACACTATAGGACCAAATCTGTTATAGCTATGATTTTTTTATTGTCATGTGTGGTATCTCAGTCTTAGAAAATCAAAAGATATTTTTAAAATCTTTCTGTGTGAACCAAACATAAGACTTCAGATTAGAGTCTATGTTCAGGTTTAACATTCTAGCTACTTGTCTAAAATTTAGTGCATTTTCCTCATACCACAAACATTGCTCTGATCATTCAGGGTATGGCGTAAGTGTCCAAAATAACATCCACAGGAATGTCAGGATCCAAGTTTGAGTAGAAGAAAGATACAAAAGGTACACGGTTTAAATATTGCAATAATGTTTTCAGTGTATTTGGTTTTACTTACATGTGCTGTGAAGCATTTGAGAAGAGCTCTGCATATTGTGGGGCCGAGTCTTCTGGTCCATGAGGAGCAGCGTGACTTATGACCATCATCACAGGACGGTGGGGAAATACCTTCTTGGACATGCGGAAAAAGCTGATGCTATCATTGGTGATCAGATCGGTGAAATAGTCCTTTTGAGAAGAAGAGCACACAAGTCCAGTTTTGTAAGTGCCACAAAACTAAAACCCACATCTAGAGGGGTCTAAAAATAAATGTGCAATCAAGGAGCAAATGCTAAACAGCGCAAGCTTTGATAAAAACTCGTTTTGCGGTTCGATCACCGTGACATGTTTCTTTACCTCATCCAGTCATTTTCAAATAAATAAAGAGGGGCCAGTGGGGATATGAAGTGGGGCCATTGAGTGCACTACAGCACCAATCTGTCGAGTCAACAGCTGGCAGCTAGCCTGTGTGTGTAAATGAGTGTGTGTTCATCAGTCTTCTTGTGTACACTGTATATGGGCTGTTACCCCATCAGGGATTCTCTGCACTATTGAATGTGACACCACTTGATGATGAAGGGAGCTTGGTGCTTTCAAATGGTATGTTGTTATGACAGCTCCTACCTTTCACTCCAATCTGGGCTATTCATTTTGTTCCTGCCACTTAGCCCAATTCAGTTCAACCTATTTTAACTTTTTCTTCCTTGTTTACGGATTTATTTGCAGAGACAATGGAAGACAAAAACCAAAACAAAATCCCCAAAGATTAAGACCTCTGGCAGGACAAAGGAAATGAGCTCAAGTGACTGATGATACATTTCCTTGTGATTATAAGAGATTTAGTAGCTCAAGCAAAAAGAGCACAGTTGAATGAATGAAGCTAAATGTCAAAAGGTTAGGCTCAGAAAAGCCCTTACACCAGTAAAGGTGGAGTTCATTTTATTTTGCCAAGTTTCCTACAAATGATTAAAGGTTCTACCTGCATTTCTGGCTTGCTGCTTTTGTTCCCTGGCATGGCAAATAAACTGAAAGGGAGTGCCAGAGTAAGAATGAAAGGGTGATTTCCCTGGGATGTCAGAACTCGGGTTGGCTGATTCAAATGGTTTGTATTAATAGTTTTTTTTTTATAGTCATGCCAGTTTTAATGGCCTGGCAGCTTGACGTGCTCATGGAGGCTGAAGACTATGCACACACGGCAACGCTCTGCCACGCTCTTTAACGCTGCCAGCTCCAAACATCTGAACCATCAGTGCTAAGGGCTCTGGCAGGTCAACAGGAAGTGAGAGCATCATTGAAAACGCTTAGCCAACAGCAATAAAACAATCAGGGGGTGATGAGTATTCCTTTCCCATTTGGAGCTGTACAGCAATGCAAGTCATAGAGGGGTAATTTTTTGTTATTTTCACACTAAGTACTTAAAGAACCTACAGGTCAGTCATTGCAGCTGGGTGGCAAAGATGTGAGTTTAAGTACTTGTCTACATCTTTGAAAGCTAATGTATCACAAAGTCTCTCAAAGACAGAAAATAAAATGGGATCTAATTGAATGTTAAATACTCAGCAAATGTCTCATTTGCATGCGGTGACTTCATGTACCAGCTGGGTGATTTTGTGCAGAAAAGTCTGTGAATTTGAAGAGAGGTTCTGTTTGCTTAGTGGTTGCATCTGATAGCTCCGAGCAGAGAATAGCAAATATCGAGTCCATTTGGTTTCAAACCACAATCTGCTGACGGAGGAGATGTCATGTAAACACCCTGGCCTCTGCTTGCGGTTCATTTTTAACACCTCAGTCCAACTTGGCAGAGGAATGACAGTTCAAACATTTATTTGCCCATCTTTTGGATCAGCCCTCCTCACTGATGTCTTGTGAATGCAGGACTACATAACCTGAGAAGATGTTGGCACAGAGCAGTGAAAACAAACCGACAGCTCCTGTATAAACAAGGGTGGAAGATTCACGGCCAGTGCAGTCCAGAGCAACAACAGGCAACAGTTGTGACAGTGTAACTATAATCCTAATCTCTTGAGTGCTTTCATTTGTTTTTATTGTAGCGCTACAGCACAAAAATCATGCTTCAAAATTGCACAATGCAACAGAAAGAAGACCGAGAACACAGATGGAGACAAAAAAACAACTGCAAAATGCTTTGCCTTCTCATAAAGATACATCTATTTTACACGGTCTAAATATTGAGGAGAGGCGCGTCATAATAAAAGGATGCCACAGAAAGGCGACGCCACCTCGCCTCAGCTTATTCCCTTTAATTCTCATGTCAGAATTCCTGCCAGCCTGGATCACAACATAAGCAAAGACCTTCACTGTATTTAGAAGCGAGTGGAACCTGCAATTTGTCAGGTGAAGTCTTTATTTTAAGTCATAAAGGGAAAAGAAATTAGTGAGAAATTTTGCGAAAGCATACCTTGGCGTAGTCGGCACCGTGCTTCTCCTTGTAACCATTCCGACAAACGGTGTAATTATAGAAGCGGGAATTTTTGATCAGTCCGACCCATTCGCGCCACCCAGGTGGGATGTAGGTGCCGTTGTACTCGTTGAGGTATTTCCCAAAGAAAGCTGCAGAGGAAAAGAAAACATGGTTGCTTTAAATAAGCTGTCTTTGACTATCAGGCAAAGTTGTATTAATTTATTTTAAGTGTATTTTGTGACTTTATCTGTGTGTAAGTAAGACTCTCAGCTTTTTGGATTGGTCAGGCGGTTCTCTAAAAAACGACAACTGTAAACTAGTGCATCAGCAAGGAAAACACGGTCCAAACTGAAGCCCGCAGGACCCCAACTGAGCTGCCCAGTTGAACGCCTGCCCATCACTCATACAAACACAGTTTGACAACAACTGCCTGGCGTCCTTAGTGTTTACATTTCTTTCAGCAGGCAGCCAGGCAAAGTTGTGGAGTCTTGGTTAGCATAAAAACATTCAATAAAATGCAATGGCTGAGCGTTTAGAAGCTGATTTCAGATAGTAGTGAGTGTCTAGTTCCTAAACCATGTTCACCACAAACTGCTTTAATTTTTCATGAAAATAACGTGAAACAGTTACAGCTCTCTGCATTGATAGGAATCAGAGATCTTTTTATTATTGCCAGTGTTATAAGTATTTGCATTTTTGCGTCTTCACCAACCTGTCCGGTAGCCGGTGTTGTTAAGGTAAACAGCGAAGGAGCGCGGCTCGTGCTGAGCCTGCCAAGACGGGGACGAGCAGTTCTCGTTGTTGGTGTAGGTGTTGTGGTTGTGGACGTACTTCCCCGTCAGCATGGATGATCGTGAAGGGCAGCACATTGGTGTGGTGACAAAGGCGTTGATGAAATTCGTGCCGCCGTCTTCCATTATCTTACGGGTTTTGTTCATCACTTGTAGAGAACCTGCAAGGCAGCAAAGATGAGCAGTGTTCAACGTTCAACTCATTTTAACATGCAGTCTCAATAAGTTAAAGGAAATTGTTTTTTTATCCCATTCAGTTTTATTTTGTTTGTTTCTTTAAGCCCCTTTAATTGCTCATTTTTTCCCCAAGAGATAAAACATTTATTATTCACAATTTTAATGAGCAGATGGCTAATCAGTTCTGGCTCGTGGCCTGTGTTTAATATTTAATGTAAATTTATTGGAAAAGTACTGTATGATGCCACAAAAGGTTGGGTAGAGATAGGATATGAAGGATGCTTAATGTTTTTTTTTTTACTTTTTCAAATTTGAAGATTGTTCAAGCTTAAGTTGCTTGTTTGAAGTTATTTTTTAAATATGGGCAGACAAAGACTTTCTTCTTTCTGTACACTTTTCTTTCAGTGTTTTTTCAATGAATTTTTTGTTTTGCTTCTTTAATGAATGAAATTAAATAAAAATAAATGAATCCTGGTGCAAACTGCCAAGATAAAGCAAACTGATTTGGATTAGATGAGAAAATATTAGTAAACTCTATAAGACTTTTGTAAAGAAAGAATAAAATAACATTTAAACTTTGAATTCTAGTAAGATGCCAAAGTTTGACAGAACATCTTACCTAACTCAACGTCTTGGTCATCGGTCATGATGAGGATGATGTTGGGCCGGATGTTTCTTCGATCTTTCTGGATGCGACCCCTAAGCCCCTGAGCCCTGGTGGTGGTAAAGGCCCAGCTGCCTGGAGACCAGTCCACAGTCAGCAGTGCCACCCAGGACATCCACAGGATCAGCATGGTGTCTGGTACAGCGAGCCACCGGATGGGTTGACAGGAGGATTAACGAAGAGAGGGAGCGAGAGAGATCGGTGGGAGCAGAGGACCAGCCAGGCCACAAACTCACTCACACTCGAGCAGCTTTCGCAGCCTGTGTTGACTGAGAAGGAAAAAGGAGAGAAACACAATACATCAAAATATTAAAGCTCAAATAATGTAGCAAACTATTTGGGAAAAGACAGATTGTGGAAGAGCATGCAAGAATATTTACTTCAGATAGATGATCCAAAAAAAAGAAAACTTATCCAACTACCTTTACCTGAACTTGTGTGGAAAAAACTAAATTACCCCAAATAATCCATCAAAAGGAACAACAATTGAGCTGTGAAGGTCTTTAGGTCTAGAGCTCACCTTAGATGATCCCATGGGCCTAATTTCTTGGTGTTTTTCTCACAATATCCTTGAACTTTCTCTCGTGCCTTCCCCCCTCTCCTCCTTAACACAGACTCCCACATGAGAACTCTTCATCTCGGCCACAAAGCTGTTGTTCGGCTAACTCTGCTGAGATTACATCATTGGCTGCTCGCGCTCAAACACCCACAGCTTGCTCTTCAGCGGGAGCCAATCGGGGCTCACCTCCCACCTGTCACTCAAAAGTCAAACCCCCACCACCGTCATCATCTCCCCTGGTGAGTCAAGCATGACAGGCTTCTGTTGGAGGGGGGAGGGGGAAAGGGTTCCGCCACATTAACTCCAGCGCCATTGTCCACCAATCCCAGATGACCACTGAGTCATCCCAACACTTTGGTGCTTCGTTCTCACAAAGTCATGGTTGACCTAAAACTACACCCAGTCCACGTCTAACAAATGTGAGGTCAGATGATCGTCGATATTTTGTAATTTAGTCCAAACAAAAAAAAAAATAGGGTTAAAAATAATAAATCTATATTAATTAACAGATACGTTTAAGCAACAATATTACATCTAAAAGAATGGCCTACAGTTGTAAAATGAAGCGTGACACTGTGATAATGAGTACTCCATCACTGCTTGATATAAAGTGCCTTATGGCCAGCAATCCCACCGAGAGGCACCATACTGCTCCCTGTTCTGAGTTAATGGGCTGAAAACAAATGGCAGGTCTGCGACACCTGGTCCAGACCAAGGTGATACTACCATTACTCTGATTTCCAAAAAGGGCTCAAGATAAACGTGGAAAGAGCAACTTTAACATCAACTATGGAAGGCAATCTTACTGAAAACAAAACTAATTATTTTATCTCAATGTCTTATAGCCAAAGAATAATCTAATTTTATTTTCAGATGGACAGAAAATCTTTTCATTGTGGAAAACTTTTCAAACTAAAAAAAATCTTTATACAATGCCCAACAGTAAGTATTTTGTGCAAACAAGACCTGTATTTGTGCAGACAGAACAAGCCCAAATGTATAAATTAAAACCCTTATAAGTGACGAATCAGACTAAAATTCATCTACAAGCCACCTATCATCCAATCAGAAACATGGATTAGAAAGTGAGAAAAGTACAAATAACACCCCAGTAAGACGCTAAATAAGAAGAGTTTTTACTCATTGCTCTAAGGTCTTTTCTTTGTTTTCCAGTTATGCAGTGTCTGTGCAAGCCAGACAGCCTTGTCATTGTGACAGCACCATGCAAACATTGGCGCCATTTGGACAAACACCCCTCTGCTGTGGAATGGACAGAACCTTCAACACGCAACACAAACTACTCCACAAACATGTGGTGCCACGCAGACTCTGAAATGATAGTCACACACGAGCCTTTTTTCCCCACAATAACAATATCTCTCGCTGTGTGGGTTCAAGTCCTCCTACGTAAATGGGAAGGCTTCCCAGAAACAATAGACAACTCATCTCCAGGGAGAAGTCAATGTTTTTTTTTTTTTGGTCAAGCTGTGGAAGACCTGAAATCAGCTTTAAGCCAGTCGGCCAGTGAGTGAAATCGTAGCACTCAGCACAAATTCAATTTTACATGCCAATGATTTCAAGCAATAGTCTTTTCTCGCCACTCAAAGTAGGTTCATTGTTGTGACTGATTCGAACCTTGTGCTGCTGATGTGGTTAACTACAGTGGAATCAATAGTTGCACTGTTCAAGTGACTGAGATGGTAATGCTAATTAAGGGCTCATACATCAACTTAAGCCATGAGGACAGCAGATACGCAGGCAAAATGAGCTACAACTTGCTTTTCATCTGGCCAATTTTCATCCTAACTTAGTTTTTCCTGATCCACTTTTTTCACCATGTCAGAAGTTTGTTTTTAAGCAAAGGTTTTTAAAATAACTTTACATCTTTAAATAAAAGCAGTCATTAAGAAAGCTGTAATGTGACATGCAGCTAATAAAGGAAATTATCAGCAAAGTGAAATGAGCAGCTAATATTTTGCTACTTTTGCAACCTGCATACGTAATCTGTCAGACTTTGATATGTTGAACGTACAAACAATGGGATGTGAAGGGAGATTAGGATAATACTGTCACAACGAGGGAGGGAAACACGACTCAGCAGGCTGGCAAGCAATGAGCTCACACAAATCTTTAATTAGGATAAAGTTAAACCAAAGGCGCCACCAAAGCAGGAAGAGAAGATTTGACCCTGGCAGGACTACATTAAAACGAGTAGGAAAAAATGTAGATACTTGTGCCCTTTTTAATTTCAATTTATTATTTTTCCTTGTAGGTTCTTTATTTTTGTTTCTCTCTTCTTTGCTTAAAATGATTATCTGTATATAGTTAACATGTTTGAAATAAAACAAACAAAAATGATGACAGCAACGATGGAAGGATCTGAGCAAAAACAAGGAAAATCCATGATGATGCATTCTGAGAGGGTAAACGAAAAATAAAAAAACAACTGGTTGGTGATCCAGTCCAAACCAAGATATGAAAAAAAGACAGCAACAAAGGTGGTTTTCAAAAATGAAACCGGAAGTAAAGCAAATGCTTCAACTTCAGATATATGTTTAGAATTTAGGGCTATTAAAAAACTCCTCAACCTATGCTGCCTCTTAAGATTAACTGCAAATGGTTAAACAACTAAAGATCTGTGTGTTCAAACACATCCAGTGTTGGTCCGGAAAGCTTCAAGCACCCTAAGGGATGACAAGTAGCAACAGAGGAACCCAAGCTATCCCAGCTTCACACACACTTCACTGTGTTCAGTACTAACAGGCACTCCAGTCCCTGCGAACACGGAACATTACAAGTGAATATTCTGAAATCTGAACCCTCTGATGTAGTAGGCTTCTGAATCTTGTTTCTATTATTGCCACTGTTTCAAACTTCCATCAAGATTCAGTTCCTAAAATCCTTGTTAAAATTTCATGTTGTTTTTATGAACTTTTCCTTTTCAATGAGTCATTTATTTAGATCATGTAGCACGAAGACAAGCACAACATCCATCTCTGATACATCTGTGGAGCAGACAGAAGGCCATTATTCCTGGACATCGCAGAGGACTGGAGAGCACATTGTTTCTACTTCCTCATTGTTTTAGTGGATTAGCAGTAATGACCCTTTAAATGAGGCCCGTACCGTACTCATTTTCTGTAAGCTGCAGGAACAAAACAGGGGCAGAGGGAGGAACGTAAAATGGCCAGGCCAGGGGTTCAAAGGACTGAAACAAAAAGGCCACTATGGGGTTTTCAGAAGTGCAGCTGCCAGTTGAACAAAAGATGTTCAATTTTCAGATATTTGCCCATTGACACTGTAGGGTTTTAGCACATCTATACCTTAATAATCTTTACTTTCATTTGAGAACTGGAATGTTTTACATTATTCATGGAAAACAGTCTAACTTACTCTGCAAGGGAAATATTGTAGCCTACAGACATTTGGTATGTCTATGCAAACGGCTGTGCTTGTTGCACTGAGAAAAGATGAACATAACAGATCTGTTGCTTGTATAACCAATGGCAGTCAGAAATCCTTGGCTGGCTGGCAGCTATGCCCTCCAGTTAGGGCCTCAAACCACACACTCTGCTGTGCCCTGACCCTTTTCCAACCCCGGTGGTGATAGGGCTTTGAAGGTGGCTTGTTTAACCTAACCCAAGTAACCAGAGGCTAGCCACAAACAGGGGTTAAAAGGGGAACGTGAGAAAGAAAAGAAGAAGAAAAAAAAAAGACGACTGAAAAGAGCCCTAAAACAGAACATTAAAAGTCTTGTAAAGGCCTGCCTGCGATTGGTCCGTATTTTCATGTCAGAGACGTCAAACAGGCTACATCTGGCTTAGTTTCTGTTCAGTCAGCAGTGACAGGCTGTACATTTATCAGCTGTCACTGAGAAACAGCAGACGAAACATTAAAGCATCTTTACGTGAAATTACAGATGACTCCCATGAAGTCTTTTAAAGTGACACGTTTGTCCAACAACTTGTGGTATGTCTGCCCACAGAACAGGATCCCGCTTATTACGGAGAGTTTGGAGGTAAGAAAGTTCATCCTGTCAAAACAAAATGCAGGTCAAACTTAAACCAGATGCTACAGTAAATCAGTGATTTATGAAGGACTTTGCTATTAAGTGCAATATAGCACATTAAAGCCCTCTTCCTTCAGTTCTTTTCTCTCATCCAGCTTAAAAGGCGAAAAGAACAGAATAAATGTTTGTATTACATAATTTGAACTCCATATTTGCAACAGACTTGTAGCCTTGTTTCTTTTTCAGTCGAGTCTAATTGCTCCCCCTGCATTTCATGGAGAAGAAATTATTTTAGCAAGGTGTTAAATTAATGTAGCGATTTGTCCAAATATTTCTGTAATCCAACGGAATTCAGCTGGTCCGCTGCCACAAACGCTGGTGAGGGAGTTTCACACTGAGGATGGCCTGTGTCAGGACCAAACTGTGCCCAAAAAGCCAGGGGTAAGCACACTGTATACCACCAAGACCTGCTTGTTAGTCACATGAACTGACTGAAGGAAAGCTCTGTCTCTGGAGTCATTTGGCTGAAAGGGAAGGCACAGGTAAAAATGCAAACGTAGGTCTTTTCAGACTCTTAACTTCACTTTCACTTCTCTTATTTCTTTTTTAGCTAAATGTTTCAAATTGCTTGCAAAGCAAAATAAGGAAAATAAGCACAAGACAGTGAGGAGATATGTTCAAGTATATTTAGGTCTACACAACTTTTACAGGTACAGTCTTGTCAACATTAAAAATCTAAAACTTTAGGCTTCAGCGCTATTGACTGGCATGCTGCGTGTTCATGGTAGGCCACTTTAATAAAGAAGAATGACCCCAATTGAGTGAAATGTGAACCTGGTGTGAGTGCACTCGCAGCCATAAGTAAAACCCTTTATGTTTCTCTCAGACATGGTAAGAGACTCTTTGTAGTGCCAAAACTGGCAGGCCACCCCATCAATATGATGATTGCATCTTTATGTATAATTAAACGAATCCTGGTTTTAAAGTACTTCAAAGTGAAAATGACTTGTGGACCAATGGGTAGAGTTGGTTCACAACTAAAGCAGTTTTAACAACTCTAAGAAGGAAATTATTGAAAAAAACACAACAGGTCTTTTCAGAAATAAAGAGAATTGTATTTGTTTTATCTTTGTGTGTATGAGTGTTTTCCCTGGTCTGTAAGTGACGTGTATTTAAACTGAACCTTGGACAAGCTTTGTTCAGGTTTTTCAGTTTAAGCGTAAGGGTCATGCAGCTGACACTGACAAATTGGGCTTAGTATCGAGATGAAAGACTGGATATGTTCAAGGCTTTGATAGAAAGTTAGGAATTTTGAGCTAATATCTGCCACAGTGTTTAACTTTAGAGAACAAAAGGGATCACCAACAAAGAGTTCAATAGACTTTATTGTTCCCGCAAAAAATCCCCGTTTTTAACATCACTAAGTCAATCAAAGGATGTCGACACAGCTAGAAGTCTTGTCCTTAATGTGAAGTTCAATTTTATGACAAATGAGAAAATAATAAAAAAAAAAAAAAGACCAATGTGTAGGATGTTACCCCAACCTCCAACAGCAGAGGGTCAATGGCTTTAAAAATCTCAAAGCGTGAAAGGTTTGCGTTAAGAGAGATAGTTGGGTTTTTTTAAAGTGGGGTTGGGTCTTCAAAGCATTGAACTGGTTGACCGGTGTGTGTGAAGGACCCAGGATGACAGTCAGTCCCTAACTCTGAAGACAAAGACCCTAACTTAAAGCAGGTGGAATGTGCCCTCCTGTTCGGGGGTGAGTCTTTGCCTCAAGTAGAGGAGTTCTAGTATTTCTGATTCTTTATATCAGAATCCTGAAATGGTTCAGGGACCTGATTAGGATGAATTCTGGTGAAAAAAGTTTTTGCAAGCATGACCAGCTGGGAGGAAACCTCAGGGCAGACCCAGAAATGTATATATATCAGGGTCAAGGTTTCCTTCTTGAACCTTCTGCCACTGCAACCTGACCAAGGATGAGAGCAGAGAAATAGCTCAATGAATGAGCGAGACCCATTTTAAAATATATATTAAAATATATATTCCACCGTCTAAAGCAACTCATACCCAAATTTTTCTTTGCAATTTGATCAAATGCTACATTGTGTACTTTTAAACTCTGTCAGTTTCGTATAAGGCGGCTGTTTGTATTATCATTTTATTGGCAGAACACCATTTGTGTTGCTTTGCACAATGACTGGTAAAGATATTGACCAGATGAGTTTACCAGCAGCGGCTCCATCACTCTAAGCAACTTGCATCATGTAATTCGGTTCATGTAAATATTCTATTTTCTCACAAAAGAAAAGCTTCACTCCAACAAGAACTTTTGTCTGTCCTAACAAAGACCGCTTTGTAGACTATCTACTGCAGGTAAAATAACTGCGTATAACCACACCATTAACCCCCATTTAAAAAGAACAAAGTGTTTCTTTAAGCTGTTTACTGTATTGGTTATGGGCTACTGAAGTGACGTTGGGACCACCACCAGTGTTTTAATTTCTAATTTTCACAAAACAAAACAAATAATAAGACTATAATTTTACCATAGTAATAATAAAAACGGTTAGTTATAACACATTATTGTGTATACATTACATACATGGTGTATAGAGCAGTAAAGCCAGTGGCAAATCTTTAGTCAGCAAGCTTTGGACAAGTGTAGCACTGCTGCTTACATTGGAAACCAAACACCCCAAAAATGTGTAGCATGTGTGGGCATATTCTCCAGGAACCAAAGACAAACATAGATCATGAGAGCCGAGATGTTTATGACCCTAGATGCCAAAAACAAACTTCTCCATAACAGCGACACACAAGCACAATACTCCCCATAAAAATGTAGATTTGTCTGATTGCACCTGTGCCTGTTTGACACTCCCTTCTCTCCATGCCTGTGGGTGCTTTCGTACAAGTGGATCTGGCTATCATGTACTTTGAGTGTGTGTAGCAGTCACTCAAACATTCAGGGAGAGTATCACTCAGACTTTTGCACAGACAGACACGTAACCTGTAATTTGTACATGGGGAGCTCACCTTTCCATTGCCTCTGGCTTTGTGTGTGGCTTTCCAAAGCACGCAGTAACATTATTTGTAATTCAATTTAATTTGTACTGACTGGAAAAAATTACAGGTCTTTGAGAATGGTAAAATATTTTGAACAGCAACTACACAAAGTCTTGAAACCATAAAAGGGCGTCTTACCCTTTAAAGCTGTGCCATTCCATTGCATTTTTGGAGTAAGTATAAATGAAATTCAGTTTATGTATCAATCCAGCACAATATAAAAACAGCAGATACTGGACATGAGCACTTTGAGAAAAGTAACAATTAATAGCCTAGCATGCCTTGAAGGAATGCATTTTGCTCGCCGCCTTTTGTGCCAGAGTTAAGGACTAAAGGCCTCTACATACTCCCTCCGAACTGCCAAAATCGACTCTCATTGTCGAAGCTGAATGACGAAAATTTCGTCATTTGGTTCGGAGTGCCAACGAGACCTCCCCTTCTCGACACAAGGCCTTGACTGAACTGTTTTTCAACATTCTGTGTGCGAACCGTTGTGATTGGTCTGATTAGTATGCTAAAGGTGCTCAGACGTTGCAGTTTGCTTCAACTACTTGCTTCCAGAACATGTGACTGTTGTAACCAGAAGCAGACATTATAAAGATCGTCAAACGGAAAAAAAACGGAAAAAAAACCCCAACAACTCATGAATGGAGATATAAAAAAACGTTTTTGCACAGAGTAATCCATCTACAGAAAAGTGTGAAGCATTAATCGGGACAGATTTGTCTACAAATAACAGCGGATCTGATTTTTAATTTTTTTCCCCCCGGGGTGTAGAATCCAGCGGGAAGGAACCCCATGCAGTGACGTGTACCGCAGTGGGAGGGATTTCCCAAGAGCTCGGCGCAGTACGTCTCAGGAGCTATGAAAGGTATGTGCGAACGCCGAACAACCATGTGACTGAGAGTCCAATGTTCAGCTTTGGATGGAGTATGTAGAGGCCTAGAGATCATTTTGTGCTGAGGAGAGAATTTTGGTCCAGCCTTGGAAAACATGTTATGGATAACCTCTTGCGAGATGCGTTATCAAAGTATGTGTTTGAAATGGCTCTCAGCTGCCACAAGTTTTGGCTCAATATCTGTAAAATTGGCTTAGTTGTAGCCATTACTTGTTTGCTAAAGTCACTTAGCTATTGCGACCATCTAAAATTAGAGAGACTCCAAGATGTAATCATTTTTAGATATACTTCCAATTATTATTTGATTTAAGTTTCAAAATCTGTCTGCTGGTTCACGGGATATTTTGCTAACAAACAAGCAAACAAACACGGGTAAGAACATTGCCACCTTTTGCCTTGGGTGGCGGGGGATAATGAGCACCACACTGCAGGACTTTCTTGCTGTAAACAAAAAAGTAGCTGTTTTACTTCCACATGATGAAGTGAGGACAAACAGAACCAGAGGCAAGCAGAAGCACATGGCCTGGTCCACACTTCTGAGCACTTGTGCATGTTCACTCAGACCCACGCGGGCTGAAGAGTAGAGCGCTGGCAGAGGCTGAATGTGTTTGTCCGCTCCAGGGGCAGATGGGAAGAAAGGAAGCAGAGGAGCTGAAACAAACACACGCTGGCCTCTATTAGTCGAGATGTGGAGCGAGATGGAGGGGTGAGGAAACATTCATTCTTTCCTCACCCTCGCCTCCTCCATCCACTCTCACCTCTGTCTACCATCCCAAACCCCATTATCTCCATTCTGTAGGAGTGGCGAATGAAAGGGACGACCCCCCCAGTGGCAGCATGCTTCTCCCTCCAAAGTTGCGCCGACGCATTCTGACGGCTGCTTAATTGTACGTGAGACAGGCCGGTTCCTTTTCTCTTTTAAATCTAAAACAGATTGCCTCTCCCTAGGGAGGGGATTATTGGACAAGAGACATGACAAAGCCAGGACAGTCCACCCCTCTAGGAGGTGGAGGGCAGAGGGGGTAAGCTTTTGGGTAGTGTGTGTGTACGGCTGTTCTACTTTCTCTTTTATAATGTGTCTATGTCAAAAGGAAATTACATTTGTTTCTGTGTGTTCCAAACTCAAGCACTTGTGGGAGTGTGAACATTACTTTCCCTTCTGATCGTGGCAACATCCCTGGATGTTTTCTATCCACTTTCAAACTTTTACTTTAGTTGCCTTGTCACACCTACACACCTCCCTCATTTTGCCCTCTTCATTATCTTATCCCTCTTCTGCTTCCCCCTCTTGACCCATCTTTCCCTTTCTCCTACTTCAGTCCATGCTGCATGAAGTGCAGAGCGAACAAAAACTTCTCTGCACAGCACAGAGAAAAAGCCTTTCTACCTCACGCAAAAGTTGCTGAACTTTTAAACGAGGATCTTGCTTGATCCTTTAGAGCTCAGAGTTACTAACCCAAAAGACTGAGTTATAGCAATTTTTGTGTTTGCTAAGGTCAGTGGTGGGATGTAACAAAGTATAAGTACTTTGTTACTGTACTTAAGTACATTTTTCATGTATCTGTACTTTAGTAGTTTTAATCACGGGTACTTTCGACTTTTACTTCCCTACATTTTGCATTAAGTATATGTATTTTCTACTCCACTACATTTCTGCAATGTGTTGCAGAACAAGTTACATTCACGTCACGTTGCATTATGATTTTTGATTTGTTTGTTTAGTTTGAGAGTAATCAATGGTGGGAGGGGACTTGCTGTAATTGGTCCACTAAACCACTGCAATGCAGTAAAATACCATTAGACCCTCTTTCAAGAAGAGTGGGGTGATTCTGCATCACCTGCTGGAGCATCAGTGGCAACACTAGCACACCCAGAAGGGATTCCACCATGGAGAGTCAGCCAGAGGAAATGCGGCACTCATGGCCTTACTTAAAAGACTTATTCAAGTTAGCTGGTTAAAAAAAACAAGATTTGATAGAGGACAGCTTCTGTAGCTGTTGTCACAATGTCCGATGATGCAGAGAAGTCCAAGTGTGAACAGTGTCACAGAGGGTAAACATAAAAAAATGCATTATCTGCAGCATTGTTCACTAAAATGGCACACCATTGATACATTAAAAATATACATACTGTAGACACACTTCATGATATTGTAGACCATTAGGGAATACAATAACCAAGTTTTTTTACTTTTAATACTTTAAGTACTTTTAAAACCAAGTACTTACTTTTACTCAAGTAAAATAGTTAATGTGGTACTTTTACTAGTGTACATATTTGTCTGTTTATCTGTACTGTTACTTAGGTACAGTGTTTGAGTACTTTCTCCACCACTGGCTAAGGTTGATAAGCTGAGGTGACCATCTTGAATCAGGTTAACTGCAAACAATAATCAGTTGTGTACATCTGATTGATTACTTTGAGAATTTAGAGTAAATCCACCTAGTGTTTTTATGAGTTTGCTAACACACAGCCAAAAGTAAAACATGCACAGACACAGGCAATTAGATGATTGTCTCCCTTCCACAGCGGCAGGCAATAAAAAAACTGGAAAGAAAGCCATTGAAAACAGTAAAGTTATTGAGGGTCAGAGGGTAGAAGACTAGAAATTCCCTCCAAAGGAGGGATGGATGAAATGTTTACATGCCCTGACCTTTCTCACTCAGATGACAAGTTAAACAAACACATGGTGGAGCTATTGTGAGCTCCCAAATACCTCAAAATAGATCCACATAGCATGTGCCTACACCAGATCCAGCTATGCATGACCTACACATGAAGGTATCCTCTCAACAGTCACAAAACATTTTGAACTCAAGAGCTGATATGTGCCAGGCAGGATGAAATACAAAACCTTTATTTGATCAATGGGGTCAAAGAGGAAACCGGGAAAGTGTCTGACTCATCTAAAGACAGAGGGTTTTGATCCCACACAAATAAAAGCATGCCAAAACGCTCACTGTTCAAATACTGGTCATTTGCAGTGATAAGACAGAGCAATCTACTACAGAGCTACTCTGCAATCAGGCAGGGACAAGGAACGCTATCATTATACTGAAGAGATAAACAAGTGCCAGGAGAGAGAGGGTGGTTTAGGAGATCTTTTCTTAACATTCTCGCATACAACAGAACACACAAACTGAAGGTATTTAGCATAGTTTCCTGTATTATCTGAAGAGAAAAGTTAATGTTTGTCTAAAGCAAAAATGCCTAAATAAGCACAGAGGATGTTGATTTAAAATGTGTGGCAGGTTATGACTTTCCAGTTCGTGGAGCTATTTATTTATTTCTATTTCAAAATAGTTTAGTGGTTTCTCAGAGAGGAAAAGCCATTGTCAAAAATTCTTCTCCCTTTAATCTTCTACATTAGCCATGCTTCCATCCAATTGTAATGCGAATTTTAAGCAAACTTTTAAAATGTTGCAAAAAAGAAAACAGAAATGTGAATTAGGCGTGTCTCCATCTACTGTGTTGGAGTGAATCAACCAGGCTACACAAAGTGTAATTTCGCCAGTCGTCGACGTTACGCATGGCTGCAGTAAACAGGAAGTAGACACATGACTCATCGTGGGACAATGAAGAGAAATTTGTGTTGCTATCGGGTTAGTTGAAATTGTTCTGTCATATCAACTAGTATTGGTGATGTTACATGCTGTCCGTCCACACAGACCTGCTGTTGCTTCCAGCCATGTTTTCGCATGTTATAGGAATATCTGTAAAGACGCAGACAGCGGAAACAGGTGATCAGTCATGTGAGGTAAACATTCACTACGTTAGAATTTATTCAGCAAATTTTGCAAATTCTATTTTTATTTTGCAAAAATAGAGCCGTAAGAATTATAGCCAGAAAAGTCACCCATCAAATATATTGTTTCATCAATTGAAATTATTCAAATTTTATGAGTTGGTTGATTATAAGATTGTTAATTATATATAAGGCTCATAAAAACTCATTACCTTTGAATATTCAATCCAATTTCATTAAGAGGGAAAGTACTTATTATCTTAAAGGATGTGAAATGTTTGTTAGACCTAAAATTCGAACTAACTTGATGGAGAGATGTACTTCAGTTCAAGGTATAAGGTTGTGAAACAACTTGGCTAGCGATTATAAAAATGGTGGTTGGATTAAGTTATTTGGAAGAATGGTAAAATCTGATTTGTTAAAAAATATGAAAACATATAATTGGCATTCATACAAGCTGTTTGAATAATGTAATATTTTTATTTATCTTTTTGCTGATAATTAGGGTGTGAAATCCTTATTTATGTATATGTATGTAGGGGTGTAGGTAAAGTATATATATATATGACGTTATAAGATTTTCTTCTTCTTTCTGCTCCTTTTCATTTAATATCGTGTTTGTGTTGAATTTTGTTTTGTTTTCAAATGAATCAAATAAAAAAAAAGAGAAAAGAAAAAAAAAGAAAAAGTTACAACCTTAAATGCTTCCAACTCTTCTCCGTGTTTTGCACTCAGTAACTTTGAGGCCTTATCAGAAGAACAAATTCCTTCACTTTATAAACTTCACACTCACATGGAAGCAAACACGAGTAGAGCTGAATGACGACTAAGCTGCTACTGGAACAACGTTTGTCTTGGCAAGCACCTATCCCCCCATCCCACCCCAAAATCTAATTATTTGCAGCAGCTGCTTGTGCTCTTGTTTGTAATGTAGAGGAGCTAAAGATTGTTTAAAGTATGGAGCTTCTCCTCTGAGCTGGCTTTAAAACACTCCTAAGCTGCTTTGCCTTGCCCTCAGTTTAATCAGTCATTAAATCAAAACAATGTTGGGTAAAACTCAAAGTGTTGGATTTGTGGATCAGACTTGCCACTGTTGAAATTTTGAACTAACGACTCTCCAGCATTCTCCAGACTTGCCTTTCAGTAACTCACGCAGACAGTGTATTGACAATAAGCCAGCTGTGTCAGAAATACAGTCATCTCCTTTGAATGGAACCACACCGTAATTCTGTCAATTAGGAAATTTAGGTCAAGAGGATAAATGATTTGGATCTTGATGATCGATAAGTGAACACATTGATCCAATACAAAGTGAAGAAAATAGTCAAACTGTTAATTGGAGCCTTATAATAGAACTTCAGACAACTAAATTAAAGTGTACGGTCAGATTTATGTTTAAAGAGAATATTTCCTCATTTAAGGCATTTTGAGGGTTCAGAAACAAAGTTGTATATGTTTAAACTTTACCAGCATATCAAGTTTAAAAAAAAATCACAAATTTTCCCTCATAATTTACAGAAAAATGTACTCTTTTTTTCCTCAATAATCTAACTATTATAACCCACTGCTAAAGGCTAAGGGGAAAAAAACTTCACAGAAGGGCAGAAATACAACATACTGTGTTTTATATATGATCATTGGCTTCTTCACAAATGTAAGCGATAACGATCCAATGCTGCGTTGGGGTTGGATGAAAAAATGTAATTTATTGGGAAGAGCTCAAAACACAACAGAACGCTAGCCTGTTGAGTTTTTTTAATCTAACACTCACCTATAGGCATCTGGTTATTTGTAGGCCTTCAGCGACTCTGATGAACAAACCTGGAGATTCGATCAGATCCTACCAAGTATAAATGTAATCAATGTTTGGCCAGAGGATTGGGTCGTCCTTCCATCCACTTCTCAGCATGTCATACCGCTCCCTTACCTCATGATTAAGCTTTCTAGCTTAATCGGATAAGTGAATCGGGTAATAATGGGTCAGTTCTTTTATTTAGCGTCTCATCCATTGTTGACTGTTTGCTTTCTGCCAACCAGCATCTGGTGCGTGCACAAAAACGGTCTAGTCTGTTCCATATCAGAAAATTTTATTGAAACTTTCAGAAAGTTATCAATGAGTGTATATCTCTAACAATTTAACTTTTGGAGCCAATCAAATTCAAGTTAGCTGCCACACCACAGCAATCTTCGTAAACACAAAAATGGCTATAAAGCATACAGTTTTGCAGATACTGAGCTAAATTTTGGTGCGGCCATAGCTGAACAAAGTTCACAACATTTACTGTACTTGGAGCACAACAGTGTGCAAATTCTTTGAAATAATTTTTTCATTACCTGTAGAAGTTAACTTTGTTTGTTAGCAAAATACCTCACAAACCACAAATTTCCATGAACCTCTCAGAATCAAGAAGGTTGTACCCTAATGAATTTTACAGATGCTAAGGTAAAAATTTGTTGTGGTAGTAGCTGAGTCGATCACAGCCCATATTTCAAGCACTTACAGATTATGAGATATCGCGTGACATAATATATCTTGCAACCCTGTTATTTCTCAGCATAAGATAATCCAAGTCTGAAACTCTGGCATTAAAAGCAGTGGGGGATATGCATTATTTTGAGGAATGCTAGCCTTTATTTTAGGCAGTTATCATGTGAACTGCTCTCCCAGCCTTGTGCAGACACTCTGAACAATCTACTTGTGGAGCTGTTAAAGACTTCAAGTAACAAGGAGTTAAGTGTACCTACGGGTGGTTTACCAAAGTAAACACACATCGACACAGCAGCAGCTTTCAACCCCATACGCACAACCTTTCACAGCTGCACATTCTCCATTTACAAGCAACTCACCCACATGCATGGTGCCTAAAGCTGAGTATAAATACTATACATCATATTCCCACTTCACTGGCCTTCTCACTTGACTCAAATGGCTAAAGTAAGGTGTGCATTCCCAAGGCTCCTGCCTCTCTGCTTACCTTTGACAGTTTGTGCGGAAAAATCTCCTCAGCAGCTCATCTGTTAAGCGTTTGCTGACACAATCTGCCAGAAGTGTGTTCTGAATAAGATTTATTAAAAAGAAAAAAAAAACTTATCCGAGCTGAATTGGGGGGAGTTTAGGAAAGAATAGGGGAAAATAAAAAACTACCCAATAGAAAGGATGTTGACCTCAACATGTTTTTTAACAGAATGAAATGCAGTTTCATGTTTTTAT
Source organism: Cynodonichthys magdalenae (assembly GCA_031762555.1). Taxonomy (NCBI): domain Eukaryota; kingdom Metazoa; phylum Chordata; class Actinopteri; order Cyprinodontiformes; family Rivulidae; genus Cynodonichthys; species Cynodonichthys magdalenae. The sequence continues at coordinate 13,468,213 of JARVJO010000165.1, read as the reverse complement.
CCATATTCATTATAAAACATGACAACAAACTTATTTTATTTACAAAAGCCCCTTGTTCACTTTCTTCTTACTGTAGGTTCAGAAAAGTGGAAAATTAACAGGTGAATGGTTTTGCATTGAGAAAAAAATGACATTAATGGAATGTGCTGCCCTCTAATCCCCTGTGAAGTGAAGGAGGAATTTGCGACTGAGGGAATTCCTGTCATTCAGAGAGAAAACTGAAATCACACACACACACGCGCGCGCGCGCGCGGCACAGACTGTCTGAAAAAAACAGCTCCACTCACTATTAATCTCGTCCAACAGAGTCAAACTTCTGGTAACTGTAGCAGAATTTTGCTGCACACATTTTATGAATGCTGGTAAAAATAAAACAAAAGAGGATAATAATAATAATAAGAAGAAACGAGGCAAACGAAAAGTATGAAAAGTACCTGAAAGGCAGCACAGCAGAGTGTTTGCCTGAGCGAGAGGCAGGGTTAGGATTCCTCTCTTTGGATTTATCCTTCACCGGATCTTCCTTTGCTCATAGAGGGGTTTGTGTCTTGGCGCTGGTGGGATTTTACTTTCAAGAGCGGCGCGAGGAGGGGAAAGGAGGGGGACCACACAGCTCCTGGAAGACAACCTCTCTCCTCTAATCCTCTCTCCGATGTGATGACACACTCTAACCTCGACCATCTGTTGAAACACGTCCCGGAGAAGTCAGCACCACGCTGTGTCAAGAACCCCACTCCTCTGGCCAATCACAAGCCGGCTGCTGGGTGGCTCCTTGCTACCAGGAGGCAGGGACAAGGACGCAGAGTGGGACACACACACACACACACTTCCACCTCCCCACCCACCCCACACATGACCCCAGAGTAAGACCCCCCTCCTCCAGTCATCGTAACCTGAGAGGAAGAGTGAAAGGAGTGGAAGGGAGGAGAGAGAGAGAGAAAAGAGAGAGAGAGAGAGAGAGAGAGAGAGAGAGAGAGAGAGAGAGAGAGAGAGAGAGAGAGAGAATGCTGAAGTTCTAACAGCAGAGGGAGAAGGCGGCAGACAGTATTTTTGTTACTTTGATTAAACTGAACAAGACTTGTGCAGTGCTTACGCCAACTAGACTCAAACTAAATAAAAATTAGAGATGAACAGTTTATAACCTCCGTGGTATTATGCTAATCATTCCTCATCAAAAACATATCCAGAGTTGCTTTGATGTTTGAAAAATCCTTGAATCCATGTGGAGTTGCCTAAACACTTGCTAGTACAAGGCACTGCCTATTTGTTCAAAGCTCCTCCCTGATTCTCAGTCTGCAGCTGAGTACCTGCTCCACAGAACACCCCCTCCTTGAAGCGTTGTTGTGGAGTGCTGAAGTGGGAGTGTCAGAAATGGCAGGAGGTTTATAAAGAGACAGAAGCCAATGTCAAGGTGTTTAGATAGGCTATGATGCAAAGTCAATTTTATTTTTGATATATACAGCATTTTCATAACAACCGACTGTAACATAGTTACTTGATTGTGGTAAAGAATTGAACTATGTGCGTGGAAGATACATATACATTGTACATTATTCATTGAACGAACGCATACAACCCTTGAGCTTTTAAGCTTCAAAGAAAACTTATGTGGAGAATTGATGGTCAGTTTGCATAATCTCATGACATGTCACGCTCAGAGTAAGTGTTACAAATGACTCTCAGCTAAAAAAATGTTTCACATAGCATTTCATATCAGTCATCAATTTTTTGTTTTACCTATTTAAAATAAGGACCAGGAGAAAAAAAAGGATGATTAATACTACCAAGCTGGTGTGACCTTTCCTTTTTTATCCACAATTTTCTCTCGAGCCGAGCTCATTTTCTCCTTTCACTCCATGTTGTTGTTCTGTCTTTTTAAGCAGTTGTGAGGCACGGTGGCGAAACATAAAACTACTACTGCTACGGCTCTAAAGATGAATCAGTTCTAGAGATGCAACCAATGATCATTTTCTGAAAGTTACAGTAAAATTTGTAAGTGAAACTATAACATTTTTGTTGTGTTTTTGTCTTTTGTAAACAATCATTTTCTATGACATCAAAGCTTTGTAAATCCTGGTCTCAGAGTGTTTTTTGGAAACACCTCATTGTGCATACAAACTGCAGACGGCTGCGGTCGATAGTTTTTCTGCGCATGCTTCAGTAGATGAAAAAAAGTAACTGTAGCTCCAAAATGAGTGCACAGGCACAACTTCTTCAAGACGGACGATTTGCTTCAATTATTGATTGCCGTGAAAACTGGACATGAAACACAGAAGCTTCATTGAGTTACAATTAACACGTGTGCTTTAGCAAAATGTTACCTTGTGGCTGCCCTCCACTTTGTAGGTTCTAGGTGAATAATCTCAGTCTTATGCATTCTAAAGCAACACAAAATATTTAGAACGCCATAAATAAATTTACAAAATATTACAAACACAGTTGCAACAAAATACCTTGTATGGCTTGAAAATTACCCAGGCTTCTGCAGATAACTCGGTGAATGTCTTGTTCTTTGCAAATGCAGGTTTCACAGCGTCTTACCTCACGAGGCAGTACAACAAAAAATTACCCTGTGTGTCAAGAAAAGCACAACTTATAAGATATAACATATTTTCAAGTGAACCACAAAAATTTACAAACAAAATTATTCTGAGTGCTGGAACCAAATAATTTCTTTTATAAGCCATTTCAGTGACACTTACAGTAAAAACAGCAGATAGAATACATTCAACATGTATGAGACAATCAATCTCATCCTCAGGCCAAACAAACATTTATGTATTAATGTCTGCATGTATGTACACTGAAATACAAAAATCAGTGCCAGCTTGTGACCAGGCATAGAAGTTAGTCAATTCAACAAGATCAGCATTTGAGTGGAAATGTGCAACTTTCTCACAATCAACATAAAACAACTGTTACGTTTCCAGAGATCATTCATGTGTCAACTGGGCCTTTAAGTATATTGACCTTTCCTCACCATTTCTTCTCATACAGCCACATTGTATGTGGTCCAAAGAATAAAACAAAGTTGTAAAAGTCTGAATTGGCTCCATGGTGGGAATGCTGTTGGCACTAAACTGTTACATCTGCAGGCACAGGAGCACTCGCACCTTAGTGTGATAAATCCTTATAGACCCCAGGCTGCATTCCTGCCCTTCACCACCTATTGCCTCAAGTTAGAAAAGAGGGCAGAGGGGAAGCAACTAAAATTACAAAGCTAAGGAAAAGGGGTGAGATAAAGAGGAAAAAAAAGGAAAAGAAGTGCAGATAAGAGGAGGTGGGAGATCTGGGTTTACAGATGGCAGCAGACTGATAAGATGTGTAACATTTAACTTTCAGCACTCATTACGGACGCATTTCCTGAACGAATCAGACGGTTTTCAAACACGTCACCCAAAGCAAGAGGAAACGTTGGGTGAGAAAGGGCATCACATTAATCAGGTTGTTTGAACCACCGTCCCACTCACCGATCCATTCAAAGAAAATTAGGAGAACTTGATGATATTCAGGAGCAACTTCAAAGGCAAACACTAATGAGGTAATTCCCATCTGATAACCAGCAGCGTCCTTAATCAAAGGTGTGAAATACCAAAGAAAAGCCTTTTATGGGGTTCATTTACATTCTATAAACAGCTTGAACACAATGGCCTCTGTTCTAAATTGTCCTTTGGTAAATATCATTAAGTTTTAATTAGTTTACAGTTAATAATGGTGACTTCTAATGTCTATTTCCAACAAATCTAATTATACATAAAGCCCTTTTAAAATTTTGGTTCACTCGGAAAAGGTTAATGTTGCAGAGTAACATTCTTCAAATTGCACATGTGGATCAGCTTCCTGTCTTTATTTGAAAATGACACGTAAAAGAAATAAGAAAAACACAGTCACTTGTTTCTGTGGATGCTCCCAGTTGCACTCCCTTCTGGGGAACATTACACTAAACAAGACCACGTGGAACGTTCACCAGTTTGGGCCGATGTTTGAAAGGCAGCAGAGAGAAGGGCCTTCAGGGAAAGTGCTCAAATTAGATTAGCTAAATTCACAAAGACTGTCCTCTGTCCCTCCTGCATGACTACACACAGCCTAACCCACACCTCCAAAAGCACCCCCCGCCCCCTTCCCTATTCTCATGGGCGAGGGGTTTCCAAAAGGTCTTCAGGCAGGCAGGGGTTGATCAAATCTCTGTTTTCTTTACTGGATTAAAGATGGCTGACCCACTTGGGGTGAGGGGCTCCTTTTTTTTATGCAGAAGTTGAGAACATCTGTAAACATCTGAAACCCACATGGATGAGAGAAAGTTACCAGAGTGTTTCAGTGAGAAAAATATCTATTCAGTCCAGATCAGGTTTTTAGTACAAAAACAATCCTCTAATTTACGCACATAATCCATTGTGATTATTACTATTATTATCCATTTTCTATTCCATTGATTGAGACCAAAACGAGAGCAGAAAGAGGTCTGTAAAAATTGTACAAGTGACTGAAGGACCTGCAGGGGTCTAGTTCTTCTCTGGTTCTCATGGTTACTTCAAAGTACTTTAACTACAAACAATATCGCTACATTGATCAGTTATTTGTCAACTTACTGAATGCCTCACTCATTAAAATTCACTCTCGTGCTTTATTTTTAAAACTGAATCTAAACTCACTACCCCCTCCCACCTTTCCCTCCATCTTTCCAGCAAGTTAGTTGTGCTTGCAGGTGCAGGCAGAGGCCAGTGTTGGGGGACTCCTCGGTTCACTAGCCCCATTCTCTACGGCTGAATGAGATACATAAGGCTGTCATAGCTGTGATTCTGCTTCTGTGCCAGCAGTACGGACTGCCAAAACCGAAGCATGGCAATGCAGCCGTAATGTGGGGGTGACAGTCTGGTGCTCTGCAGCATTCTGAACAACAAGCGAGCGGCCACTGGGATTCTGACATCTTTGTGAGGCAGGAAACAAGCACAGATGGTCTTGAAAAGCACAGAACAGGACAGAAAAGTAAAACTGGAAGCATATGAGATTATTGCACAGGTTTGTCTCTATTTTTAATAATTTAACTATGGGGCTCCTAGATGTTTGACTATGACATTGTATCTTCTTGGCAAGCAAAAAAAATAATTTAAAAAGATTTCCGTAAAGACTAAACCAAAGCACAAATTATTTATGTACTTTTGAAACTTCAACTGATGTGTTATTAAACATCAGGCCCAATAATGGCAGGTAAAACACTGCAGCTCAAGTGCATTATGTAACAGCTCAACTATTATTATCTTTTACCTTTTAAATGTGTTTATTTTGTTGCATTTAGTCATACATTTAAAAGATACAATTGATTTTAAAATATTTTTTTGTTAAATTAAGAATAAAAATCCAATCGATGGACCATACGGAAGACACCTGAGGACCAAATGTGGCCCGCGGACTGCCAGTTGAATAGCCCTGCAGGAGATATTAAGTATTTTTAATAGCCAATGGCAATTATCCTGAGAATGATAAAAAAAATCTAAACAATTGAGCATCAGGGTGTAATAGTTCACAACAAAAACAGAGTTGTTATGTTTGGCTAAAATGATTTAATCTTGTTTAATCTTCATATAAATGTCAATCTAACTACACTACAGGTAAACTATGATTAATGTTTTCTATATGTTTGAGAAAGTATGTAAAAAGTACTATTACTGAGTCAAACCTTTTAACCTACAGTACAGAACATGACAAATACAGATTAGTACATTTCTAATATTTAGAGAGATATGAAAGCCAGTGGTATTGAAAGAGAAACAGCTGAAACTTCACAGAGCTCACACCCACACACGCACAAAGCAATTTTAAAGCAGGAACGGAATCTTCTTATAGCTTTTACAAAGTCTGAACAGATAGTAAGAAAAAAAAAAACAATCCCAACTCTGCTTTGATCTGTTGAATCACTAGATGACGGAAATGATTTTGGAAAAGCCGTAAAGCTCAGTAAACGAGTAAAAGCCTGGGAACCAGAGTTGTAATCTATAAATGAGATAAATACAGTGAACAGATACTGATAACTCTGGCTGCAGATGAAAGAAGCTCTGACAGTGCAGAATGTTTTTTATGAAGTGACCAGGTTCTTCAGGCCAAACCTGAAGACCCTGTGTCTCAGAAAGACACCGAATTGATAAAAACATTAAGACAAAATAAGCATCAGGGAAACAGTAGTGATGATAAGTTCAAATTAAATTCACCTCCATCAGGCTTTACGAAAACAAATAGTTTCATTAAGACACTTAACATTTTTATTCTGAAGCAGTAAGGTGTCCAAACTGGTTTACATAACCTTAATAGTAATACATAACAAAAAAAAAACAACTACAAAAAATTAGATGCATCAGGATAACTAAAGAAAAACTTTTACTATCTGCATTTGGTTCAAAGAGATCATATTGTTATGCATTATTAATGCTGTAAAGCAGGGATGTCACATGAGCATTATGGTGGTACCTGAGCTCTACGTGGTATTTCCTGCATAGAAACAGTGTTTTAACACGTCCAAGTACTATGTGTACAACTGACTTAATGGGAAATAACTAATACAGAACTACTATTAAAAGTAAAAATATGAGTTTTACTCACTGTTGAGTTGTGGCGAGTAGCTGTTGTCTTAAATTCTGAACTCTCCCATTTTCCTACAGGTAATTCCCAGGTATAATCGACATGCATTATGGGAGATACTGATACTATTACTGAGCTACCCAACTATTACTGAGCTACCCAACGAAATTGCTCAGTTACTTAAAGCCAACAGTTCAGGGGCAGAACAAGTATTATCTTTCATCTTTTAAATTGATTTATTTTGATACATTTAATCATAAATTTAAAGTTTACCATTGATAGGAAAACAATCTTATTAAGTTTTTTTTTTAAAATGGGGGGAGGGGTGCCCCCTTTGTCGAGCCAGACGGAAGTCACTTAAGGCCTGCGGGCCTTAAGTTTGACACATGCGCTGTAAAGGCACCTTAACTGCTGAAGGATGCAGATTTTGATTTCTTCATAAATACAAGGATTCTGGTGGAAATCAAGCTACACAAGTCAAACGGCTTTAAATCAAGGGGAAAATGGATTATAGATAGGATCTGTCAGACATGGCTCAACATGTCACTGTCTGAATGAGTACATCACACTTCTGTTACAAACCACAACATCAGTTCTGTTACAGTGAACTTAATCACATTTCTGCATCACCTGAAACACAAGTCTGAGCTGCTGCAGTTACAACAACAGAGAAACACTTGCAGGTAGTGTCAATTGGTTTCTGAACAAGAGTTTAGTGTTTGCTAAAATGTCAAACGTAGGACAATATAAAACAAAAACAGTTAAATAGATTTGAGATTTTATGAGATATAATCTTTGTGTTTGCATTCACCAGTTAAAAATAAATGCACATTATCTTTTGCCTTTAATGTCAGAGTTTTACACTAAGATGTGATTTTTCTTGAAAAAAAAAGTATCAAAGTTTTGGTCAAATCTTGAAAACGATGCATGCAAAAACAAAGCCTGCAGCCTGCGGAGAGGATGATTTAGAATTTGCAGGTCGATACTTTGTTCAGTTGTTCTGTTTGAGGTTTTAACTCTCTCCAAGCCATAATCAAGGGTGAAATTTTGATTTGTCAGTTGCATGTAGAGAGAACAGATCAGGTGTAGACTGATGCTGTGAAACAATGGAAAACTTAATGTTAGGTTGCACAAAACTAAATACGTTTAATAAGTAAAACCAGAGTTTACTGACAAGCACAGAAGCCCTGGTGTCCACATGGTAAACTTAACATAGGGTAGTTTAATTAGAATAGGTTTTCTGGCTCAGGGAGATGAAACACAGGGATGCTGCTGTGGCGTTTAACAGGGTGTTTGTTGGGCTCCTGGTCAGGAGGAAAGTGCTGAGGCTCCATGTGATTTAGGATTTTCACGCGGGTTGAAGAGAAGCCTTTTAATCTATGTGCTGGACTCTGTTTCTTTTCACTAGACAAAAATCGGCAACATGAATGGCTTAACCGGTGTGATGTTTACGACTCAATGGAGGGCCACACAGTGCAAGCAATCATTTGTATGAGAATAGGTACAAGAGCACAGAACTTCCACTTGCTGAGCTCCAGCAGCTTTTATCTATTAAACCCCTCCTTTTACCCACCGCTTCTGTTTTAGCTTTGCTTTAAATGTGCAAAATCACAATTTTAGAGACGGCTCCTCAGTGTTTAACCATTATTAGTGTCACAAAAAAGGGGCAGCTGTCAAAAAGGGAAGCCTAAAGGAGTTGGGTCTCAAACAGGTGCAAATTCCAGTAATCCCAGAGTGCACTTGAAGACTATAGTGTCTGTAAAACTTGGCAAAGTAGCACGTTGGAAGTGACGGCCAGCAGAGATGTCTGACAGGTACACCTGCTTTTATCCCTAGTTCCAAAAGTCAGATTCTATTTGTTATATTTAAATGCAGCAAATTATAACCCAGTTAGAGATTTACATTTTGTGCACAATTCTACAAAAGTTGGAGTCTGGAAATGTGGCTCAAAATTCATCATTTGACACTGTATGGATGGTGGAGCAATCCTTTAAAAACAACCCCCAATAATCCAATTAAAAACACAACTTCCTTTAGTACACAGCTGTCAGATTGTATGGGCAGAGAAAGGGTAAGAGAAGGCTTACCTGTGTTCTGCAGTGACTGCAATGGAAAAAAATGTAAACAAAGCTTTAAAGATTTAAAGAAAAGGAGCTTTAGATCTCCACTTGTAAATGTAATGTTTGGCTGACAATCATTGCTTTAGTCTGAGATTTTTTAGCATGGCTCCTTTGACTGAGAGCCAAAACGCCTTTCACAGGGAGTGAGAGTGAGTCTACATGTGCTTGAATATGCATGAGAAGAGTCTCCAGCTGCCTTTATGATCTTATGACAGGAATACTACAAATAAGACAGAAAAAAGTTAAAGCGAATGTTTATTTTGCCAACCAACCAAAGTTGTAGTTAAATATTTCTTTTCTTATTCGCCACTAAATCAAAGTTTCCATTGGCACCATATTTATGTGCAACATTTGTTGCAAAAACTCATGCTCATATTGTTTGATGTTTGATTTACCCTAAACACGCTCTACAACAAGCAAAAAACTAGTTAAATTTTCCTTCTTTTCAACATCATTCTTTTACATCAATTCTTCTATTTCTTCCAAGTGTTTTCTTTTCATTATTTTCCATTTAGTGTTCATCCTGTCTTACCTGCTCCTCTGTGTTCCTCCCCAGCTCCCCCCACTTCTGCTTGTCCTCCTCACAGGTGTTTGTCACTTTAGATCATTAGTGTCTCCATAGATTGTATGTTTGTGTCAGTAGAGTAACTTTGCCTTGAGTACTGTGAATGTGTTTGTGTTTGACGAGTTTGAGGAAGCGATTGATCATTCAGTTAAGAGTTGCTGTTAAATACAACAATGACACTATTACCATAAACGTTTTTGAGTATTTCTGTTCTGAGCAGGAAATTAAAAAAACACCATTTAATTCCTCATTCTTCATTTCCTGTCTGAATGGTTAAAGGATACAGAATACAGCTTTAACTGATTGACTGAGATTTATGAGCAAGTTGGCGTGCAAAAAAAAATCTGTTTAAAAATACAAAGGTTTACATTATGCCAGTACACGTTGAGCCTCTTATAAATCACTAAGTTTGTTTCTGCAAGGTATTTTTCTTAGTAGATTATTAGCTGGCACACCACTAAAAGACAAGGTTATAACAAATGTAATAAGCAACCACGAGTGTTTAGAAATATCACATTCTTCTAACACAACAGCTGAACTGGATTTAAAGTTCCAATGTAATCTTCTAAAGAACCTAGAAAAACAGCGCCTCTTTTTATGGTGAATGATTAATGTGTTTAGTTTGGTGTCAGACCTGCTGAAACCAACGGCTTAAGAAAGAAAGGAATAAAACATGCTGATCACTTTATGAGCTTCTTGCCACATATGGTAAAACACTCAGGCTTGTGGTGAAATCTAAACACTTTTTAAATGAATAGAAAATAGTCATAAGTAAAACAGCATGTCACTTGAATAAACCTGCTTTAGAGGAAAAAATGTTTCTTCACTCGTCTAATCACTTCTTACGAGTTAAGAGTCACAAAGAGTCACTGACACTTGCAGTCAGTTAAAGGAGCATTCTTCCTTTCTCATGCTGTATGGCAAAAAGAAGCAATCGGACAAAAGAACTAGAGGAATTGCAATTCCTGCAAAAATGCATTGTGAATGCTTATTGCTGAGTAATTTAGCTGAAAGCTGCTGAAGAAGCTGAACAGTTTTTAACTACTAGTGCTTGCTGAGTTTTAGCTTTTGAGGTGGAACCCAAAGTTAGCTGAATGATTGCTGAAATTTGCTGAAAAAACAAAACTGTGAAAACAAGAGCTTCAATGGGCGGAGAACAGCAGAAAAATGAAGAAAAATGCAGAAATATGCAGATAAAAAGTAAAAGAAGTAGAAATATAGCTGAAAGGGGCAGAAAAAGCTAAATAGGGCAGAAAGAAAGTGAAAAGAATAAAATAAAAGTTTAAAGCTAAAAAAAAAAGCAAAATGACAAAATGAAAATTTAAAAAAAATGAAGCCGAAGGATGGTGAAATTAGCACAAAGAAGCTAATAAAAGTAGAACCAGAACAAAATGTTAAATGAAAATAAAAGATTTACAAACATTTGAAAAATGTCATAAAAAGCTAAATATTTCAAAATGTTTAAATGGCTGAAACACTAAAAGTCACAGCTGGAATGCCCTGAAGGAACTGAACGTTTCGATACATAGATTGTTGGAATATCACAAAAATTGCGGAACAAGTTACGTGCAGAAAATTTTACAGAAGAAAAAAATTGTGACAATGCTTATTGCATTCACACATTAAATAAATACTTATTTATGGCCTATTTAAGATATGGGCCATGTATCATATATACTGAGTCTATCATGCTTTGTTCCAGACAAGATGTCTGAATTGACTGTTGTGAAAAGTCATCTATGTCTTATATATTCCTAATGTTGCAATCACAGCAAACAGCACACTCCCCCCTCAACCATCTAGAAAACATTTTTGCAAGAAAGGTGTGTGTGTCTGTAGAAGAAGAGAGACCAAAGGAAACAAAAGAAAGAAATCAGCCCAACATGAGATATCGAGCATTCATCAACCGCAAATCAACAGAAAAAAAACCTGACTTGTTTCTGATGATAAACTGGAACTATCATCAGCAAGTAGTTTTACAAGGACGACTTTAAACAAACTTTTTTTTTCTTACTGTGATGGTCTTGCATTTTGGTGTAAAGGAATCCTGGGTGAGTTACAGAAAGTTACGGAAAGAGGAAGACAACTTCAACATATGGTCTGAGAGAAAACTCAGGTGGTTGCCGGGTCGCTGCACGGCTGAAGGATGCATTTAGTCACGGTACAAAGAACGCAATCACAGCGAAACTGAAAAACCAACTGTTAGACTTGGCTTTTGTTTCCACTAAGAAGGAATTATTAAAGAACAAGGGTCGGATGACGGACTTTTCAGTGTCTACAGGCAAAAGGCAGGCCGTAATGTTAACTCATGGCTGTGTGTGCATGTTTTTGTCTGTTTGTAGTGTTAGCAAAATGACTCATGAACCACTGGACTGATTTTAATGTGTGCAGTAAGTGATGGGGATGACTTTAAAGTGCCTGTGAAGTGCAAATTCTAAGTAAAAGAAAACATCTTTATATTTAAGAAACTCAGCGTACACTCCAAAAATGAAATGTTGGATTTACTTAACCATGTTATGTCAACTGGTTCCACTTAACTGAGTTAAGTAAATTCAAAGCAACATACTCATGTCCTTTGGTTAAAAAACAGGTATATTGCTTTGAATTTACTCAACTCGGTTAAGTGGAACCAGTTGACATAACATGGTTAAGTAAATCCTACATTTCATTTTTAGAGTGTAATACCCAAGGTTTTGCCCATTTTGTCAAATAACTGGCCTATTTTTTTTTTACTTTTCTCAGCCAAAGTGAAACAGGAAGTGACATCAAAGGGGAACTTTTTAAGAAAGGGAACACCCTGGTCTTTGTTTATTGAAACAGAATTATTTGAGCTCTGACTCTTCTATCTATGATAGCAACTTAAAATAATCCAAAGAAACATCAGATTCTTCTCTACAGTCTGTGTTAGCCACTGTTGCATAGTTGTGTCTACATGCAGATATTCTCCTTCGACATCACTTCCTGTAACTTACCATGCCAACATCCCAAAAACTGTTCATCTCAGTAGCATGGAACTTTTGTTTCAATAGTATGTTTCAATGTTATTGTTCCAAAAATGCTTTCATATGTATTACAGAATTTTGATGCCACAGACATTTTAAGCTACTATCACACCAAATACTGGCACAATTTCTCTAACAAACGATTAGGTTTTAGACATTTTTGTGTGCTAAAGTTGAGTAGTTGTGACAGACATCTTGAATAAGACTGATTCCACAAGTTAATCACTTATTGATGAACATCAACAGCAAAGACTTTCATTAAAGTTTCACCCAGCAAATTGTAAAATACTTAGCGAACAGACAAACACACTTAGTCAAATCTAGGCAATACCACAAGTACTTATAGACATACACCAGCAAATGTTTTATATAGTAGAGCAATGATAATTTACAGGTAGGCTTGTAAAACCTTTTGCAAAGCACATGCTGCCAAACAGACAAATCAGAGGTAAAAAAAAAAAAAATCTGTTTTGGGAATCGGTCTAAATCCCACTTTGGGGAAGCAGTCACTAAGTTCAACCACAAATATGTGAAGTCAAAGTGTGTCAGAAATTCACTATATCTTATGCTCTGTTCACTTTCCACATCACATTAAGTTTGCCATAAGAACCCCTCGGTCTTGGCATCTTCCTTCATGATATTACACAATAGTGTTCCATGTCAAACAGCAAGTTCGTCCTCTCCTGTTGTTGGTCAAATAAAAAAAATCACAACCCCCAGTTTTACATCCAAACTAAAGAAAAACTAAGTTACTGGAAGTGAAAGAGTTTTCTCTCTTATGTTTTGGCAACCACAATTAAGAAACCATGAATACATAACAGAGCATGAAGCACCTAAAACTACAATGTTTTTGCACTGCGTTTAACTGACAGGACTGCTCTGCTCCAAATTACTAGCAGGCCCACAGCAGGCAAATAGAGCACAGGGCTTAGATGTGTGTGTGGTGCCAGAGCACACACCAAACTTTTGGAGTCAATTGTACAGGACATGCAAGTCTTAGCCATGAAAGCCATCTGGAAAGGAGCAAAAATTCCACTATTTACAGCTATAAATAGAACAAATAAGGCTCACAATCAGTGATAATCCCTCAACAATGTAGCGGCTTTGTGGCGGTACTTACAGTTCCAATGTGAGACTCGGAGGAAAACATCCTGTTCGACCTAACCATCACGTTGTAGCTGGATGCAGTTAGAGCATACACAACCTTTGACCCAAAGTGGAGAAGTCACAGAGGTCTGAGATTAAAGGGGTATGACACGTAAATCGTGGATTGACACTAAATCCCTCTGAAATAGTCCTCGCAGGATAAATAAGGCAGAGGCAGGTCAGGTAGAGTTATCTGTTCTTGTAGAAACGTGAGTCCTGTGGTTTATTTATTTGGGTTGTTTTAAATATTCTGCATCTGCAATCACAAAATATTCATTAAATGTTGTCTTTATGTCTGTAGATGAGGTGTAGTGAAAAGAAGAGGAGACTTAATGAAAAGCATGACAACCGTCAAGTCTAACACTGTACACACAAAAACAAGCAGCACTCCTTTTTTAAAAGCAGACACCCCCCTGCCCACACACACGTTTTTCTTTTTTCCTGGTCATTGTTTTTGCTCCTTGTTGCTTGACATGGGGGCACTGTATCAAAATGTATGAGCCTTTATTACATCCTGTTTAAACAAAGCTAAATTGGGTTTGCCCAGACTACGAAACACAAAACAGAAGTCCCCGCTCACACACACACATTTAAAGAAGAGTCAACTCTTTCACTGAGTGAACAGAGAAGAGTAGCTGCAGGAAATCTGCCAAACCTTCAATCCAAAGAAAAAAATCCACAAGCCAAAATTAACTATTCGTGACTACTTTACTTGCTACTTTTTACTGATTTTTTTTATATTTTCTGCATTTCTTAGAAATGTCTTTAGTTATTTTGCAAAACAATCTGATTTTTCATAGACTAGTGGTTATAAAGGGGTTTGTTTCTATTTGTCAAATTAGAGGAAGAACAACACAAAACAAAAGCAGGCCCTAAAAATATGAAGTGTCCCCTCGATAAGTTCCACCCACACAGTCCCCACTTACCAACAAGCTGTTAATCGCAGAGTCAATCATAGTGAAATGCTTTTCTTTAAGCCTCAAATTACATATCAAGGTAATTAGAACCAAAACATGCAGATGTCAACCTCAAATATCTGACAGTGAGGTAAAAAATACCTAAATCTAAAAGCTTTGTTGGCTTGGAGCCTGCAAGCTTCTGACTGGAGCAGCAGAAGCTCACAGAACAAACCAGAAACTGAGGAAAATGACAGAAAAAGAAATAACATTTTGTGAGCTTTTAAAAATAAAATTTTACATTGGTAGAGGCTGCACATCAAATGTAAATACTACCCTGTAACTTGTATAATTTATTTTCTCTATCTGATTTATCTGATTTGTTCCCTTTGGAAGTTGAGAATCTGGGAGTTAAAGGGAAGCTCAAGTTCAGCTTGAAGGATGACTTGTGTGGAGGCTGATTTATCTGCCCCCCAAGTCCTTTCCACTCCTCCAAGACCTCCCAGTTTCCCTGAGCCCAGCAGAGCTGTTGCACTGAAACAACAGTAAATCATGTCCACCCCTGGTCTAGAAAAACAATCTGTCAAAAAAAAACAAAACGACACTACTTAATGATAAACCATGATATAATATTGTAAAATAACATCTGACAGTGTTGAGTATGTGATGTATTCAAATAAAATATAATTTTATTCACTCTGAAAACAATAAAAAAATAAACATTCTGTTCTGTCATATGGCTCTTAAACTCCATAACTGCAACATTTTTTAAAAGAAAACAATTTTTTTCTCTTATGTTTATATAAAACATGTAAAAAGAAATAGTTGCTGTTTGTAAGTTATGAATTTCATGGGTCAGAAACCCAAAATGATTTATGGTAATATATAACATATTTGAATAAATTAGATTTTACTTTTGATCTTTGAGAAAATAGGATGTTTTATAAGATGCTGACAATTTCAAAACTTATCCATCGCAAATTTGACAAAGTAAATTGTACCTCGAGTACATAAAGTGTTTTCTCTATAATATGCTTCTTTTACACCGCACATAAAATAAACACCAGATCTTCCAGTTGTCCAAAAGACAAAACACATACTGTATTTTCAGATTTTACAGCAATTACTCAAAAATTTATGAATTCAGCAAAGAAAAAGCAAATCTGTTTTCTGAAAAAGTTTCCATTCTAAAATTTCTATCCTAAACATTTCAACAAAAGTAGAAGTTCTCAGTGATCACGGGCAAAAGCTCTTGTATATTTCACTTCTAAACAAAAAATAGTGCAGTTTGTTGTCGAGCGCATCCTGATAATTAACCCCATGTGGACCACACACAAAAAGACAGGCTGTAACAGACATCAAATGATCAGAACCATTAATAATACCTTGAGGACTATGCGGAACATTGCTTTTTACAAATCTTTTTGATTCAGTAATATTAAAGAATTGATTGAGCCCTCCTTGTGAGCCTTCTCCCTCACCTAAAACCCGTGCCAATGAGAAGCAGATTTTCACCAGGACTCCTTTTTCTTAACTCCAAAGCTTGTTTTGATACCTTCGAGGGAGTTCTGAAAAATGAAATGCAAGTACCGTTGAAACCTTGTCCTCCCCCTGCGCAAGGAGGGGAAGACGTCTCACTTAGCTAAATTGACCGTGTCTCATCCCTCAATACCTACTGTTCCCACGGTGAAGATGAACTCTGCCAGGTGCCACTTAGGATCTACAGAATCCCAAAGAACCTCTCAGCTTTTCTCACACCCTTACATTCCTGCTGTGGAGGTGAAGATTGGTCAGACATGCCTGGATAGCCTTGGTCAACGTTTTAGCAGCACCGAACCATGACTCAGACCCACACTGTCTGACATGAGCAGCAGTATTATTTGCTGAGTGATAACCCACTTCTGACACAGATCTTCTCACAAGCGCAGCCCATACTATCACTTTATTGAGGGCTAAAATGTGAAGAATTTGGATGGAGAGCAAATTGTCCAGATGGCCCCATTTCACCAGCAGCTATATTAGTCAACCGAAACGTTTTGTCCTCTGTTAGCATTTACCTGGGACAGCAGGGTACTTCCCTTTTGATTCCAGCTCTGATCTGTCAAGCAGAAAAAATAACTCAGGGGCTACTTCAAAGGCCGAGCTTCCTGTATGCTACCGCCCAGAGCATAGTCTTTCAGAGCCTAAAGCTAAAAGATGTCTTTATTTGAAAATTGGTTTAATTAAGAATACTGGAATCCTTTGAGAGTCGGGGTGGGAAAAAAAAATATATGGCGAGCACAAAAATCAGCACGTTCCTATAAAAATCAACCTCAATAATTTTCACAATGTATTTGGCAGGTTTTTTTCCTCCTCATTATGTTAGACGGCAAACTAAAACTCAACTGTAAAATTCCTGAAACACTGGAAGGTGAAGCTTGTTTCGGAACAAGACCCTGTACTCACTCAAGTAGCTGGTATTAGTAGTTGATGTGCATTAATAACGCACACCCCGTGTATTAAAAGTGTTGTCTTAAAAGTTTTTTTTATTTTTTTCCAAAGGGTTGTAGGAAATCTATTTATTTGTGGCACAAATGAATGTAAAGAAGTCACTTATTGAAGATTGTCTGCAACAAGAATCGCCCCCATGATGCTCTCTTTCTTTTCAAGAGAAATCGGCACCACAAAAAATGAACAATTTGTTTTTATCAAAGTTAAATAAAAGTTAAATAAATAGGGACCAGTTGGGCATAAGATGCTAAATGTGACAGGTTAAAAAAAACATAACGTTCACATAGATCCAAAAGCACTTTAATTCAAAACACCTTCAGCTGCAGAAGGAAATTGTGGGTCAACCGCTTCTTCACACCACTCAAAAACTTTCCAGCTGTAGCCTGGCAGCAGTAACACATCCAAACCCCGTCAACTCAACTGATATTGAAGCATGGAAATTATTATGGATCACATGTAAGAGAATATGGGAGAACTCCAGGAGAGAGGCATTTTATCACATTCAGGACCCACTGGGGTTGTTCTTTCAAGGTTGGGGGGGGGGGTAAGTCCAATCTTATGAAACAGTTCCTTATCTGGCCTAAGATCAAACCCTCTGAAGGGTGCTGTAATTTCTGCAGAAGGCTTCAACAAGTCATACAACTGCGGGATTTACTCTGGAGAACAGTGCTATAAGTCAGTCCAAGGCTACGTGAAATTCTTGGTCAAAGATTTACAGTGGCTGCTGAAAGGAAAATTTGCTGTTTCAACACCACATGAGGTGACATCTTAAGTAATTTGACCAGTTACTTTCAAGTTCTTTTCCACAAGTTCTGGGTTGGAGGCTTTGCCATCAGAGGCGCGCAGCTAGAAAGATTTTCAGCTCACAGCAGCTGTTTTGTTCTCGTAGATAACAGTTTTCGCTCAGGCCACCCCTTGATAATAGCTCAGTGAGCTCCTGCGACTTGGTTTTCAGAGGAGGCGAACGCCTTAAAGTCATCCGTCTCGGTCTCTGTGGATGCATTTGGAGGATGGTTAAGTTATGAGTTTGGCTCGTGTTACCTGGCTCTGCTTGAGCTGACCTGAGCGGGACCAACAGATTAAGGAACCATCTGGGAGCTGGAATCTGAGCTTAGAGGAGGAGAAACAGCAGGGCTGTGCAAGAACAGCATTTTTTTATTTACAATGACACATGATGAACACACACACACAGATAATTGTTCTTCTATCCTCGTGGGGACTTTGCATTGACTTCCATTCATTTACCCGTCATTTCTATAGCCTAACCCTGAACAGTGGGTCTTCAGCAGGCTGTGTGGAGCAGGAAAATGGACAAAAAATGTCCCCACCAGGTAGCAAAAACATGTCCACACACAAGTTTGTATTTCTAGCCTTATTGAGACCCTGTATTGACTTCCATTTATTTCTATACACGAAACCCTGACCCTTACTCTAAACCGAACCGCCAACCCAAAAATGGCATTCTACCATATTTGGACCGGGCTTTGGACCCCAAATGGACTACTAGACATGACAAGGTTGGTGTTTATACTAGAAAAGGTCCTAACAAAGTACACATATACAGTACACACATCAGGAGTTTGAAAACACTTCACTTTAACAACTTTTAAAAATGGCAATCTGTTGCACCCAACCATTAAAAGCTCAATGACCATAACAATGACGCTATTCCATTCAAATTTAATCACGGAAAATTTAGTAATACATTCAAACATTTATTATCTCATCAGTTATTGTTCACTAATCAAACCAGGCTTCTAAAAGGGAAGACAGTACCCAAAGGTTACAATTAAAATATCAAAGATCACAAATTAAATTGTGGTTGAATCACACCGTATGACTTCTGTTTGAAGGGCTACATTTCAGACATCACACAGAACGAATGCTGGCTTGTTGTCTGCTACTATTTCGATTCAAAAGCCGGCGGCATTTCAATCCTAAAACCCGACCTGTCTTTAACTTAAGCTGCAATTCACAACTGCATGGGTATAACAAAGGGTGACGGCTAAAATATCAAATTTATATCAAGAAGCCAAATACGACTGGCCTCAGTAAACTAAACTGACAATGTGGTGCAATGCTTGCTCAGCCTTTGATCCATAAAAATATTATTCCATATGGAGGGATGGAAAATGAGATCAAAATACTGACTGTTTTCATGTAATATAAGAGATATAGAGATCTATTTGTCTATAATTCCTGCCAAGATTTATTTATTCTCTGTGGTTTAATACTGTTGCACAACCACAGTTTGACTCTTTCCGCTGATGGTTTTCAGAGGTGACATGGTTCACCTGTGCTGCAACAACTACCTTTTTAAAAAACTTTTTATGATGGCAGATCTAATCAGTGTGTTACATACAGCAAACAGCCAAAGAGTGAGGCCTGGTTTCCATTTGAGAAAACAATAATGGCTCTTAAAGCCATCAGGAGGACCCCTGCCCTGTGAGACAACACACACTGATAGATCAATTTACAGCAATTACTCTATTTTTTTTAAAGGTCTTTTATGTCTCCAGTAAAAAGACCCATTCTTAGGACAACTCAATGACTGAGTGGTTAGGGCACATACCACATGGCTGCTAATGCCCCATGCAATGAGACCCTGTTTTGATTCCCAAAGGCCACACAATTTGCCCCCTAGTCTCTTTCTAAACATTTCCTGTCTGTCTCGTGGATCAAATAGAGACCTGACGTGCCTCAAAATGAAAAGCAACAATACAGTTCTCTCAAACCATTACATATTTTTGCCTAGTCTCACTTAGGCATACAGGTCACCAGAGACAATCATAGACTTGTCTCCACCAGACACTAAGGAGAAACCACAGCCCATCTCTCCTGCAAAGTGTTGGTAATGACAGCCTCATGCTCCACAGGCTACGATAAGCACAGACTTCACAGCTGTTGCACTTAACGGCACACCAGAATCAAGGAATCAGCATACCATCTGCTGCTTGTGTCTCCTTCAGATCATCAATCAAACCCCAACGGTACGGTTCCCACCACATTATAAGAAGTACGCTGTTCTGTACATGACGTCACTACGTATTAGCAGCTGAACTTAAAAGTCTCTTACAGTGGGAGTCTTTTGAGGCTTCATTAATCACTTCAGAACTTGTTTAGTCTGTGACGTTTTTAAAGCAAAGGCATTCAAATGTAAACCATGACTTGAGTTTTTAAATGCCGTTAATCATCCTTCAATATCAATCACTCTATGAACTACAGAGACTATTATCAGAGACAGAACAAGTAGTTAAAAATATTTTACTCCTAAATGTTAACATCTGCTTGTAAACTAAGCCATTTAGTTATTTATGAATTTAACTTTTTTGATAATTTCAACAGGTTTGAAGCGAAGGTCCTCAGTTGGAAAAAAGTTGACAGCCTTTTTTTGGGTTAAGGAGCAAAGGGGTGAAAAACAGCATAAGATCGACAGATGCATGGGTGCATCTTTTGGAATATTGCAGACTCTGCACCGGTTGGTCCAGTGTTTGCTGGTCAATATGTGCCTACCTTCACCTATGGTCACAAACTCTGGGCAGCAACTAAAAGAATGAGACTCCGAATAAAGGTGGTCAAAATGAGTTCTCTGCAGGGTAGATGGGCTCTCCCTAGATAGGGTGAGAAGTAAAGTTCATTGACATGTATTACTGGATTGGACATCTGGTGACTTATCCTGCGCCGCACAGGTGTCATTGCTAAGCATTGAGTCGGGACTCAGGATCATCCATGGATACTTGTAAAACTGAGATGCAGCAGACAGTCACGCAAAGAAAATCAGAAAGGGACTCAATGTTGTTGCCATAAATTGTCAACACTATGACAACAAGATCACAACATCAAAAGGTATCCCATTTCACAGATCATTAAAATAATTTTTATTTGAAGAAATGATGGAGATGCAGGAAGTAGATCAGTTATGCTAACTTCATTTTGACAACCTTATGTTGGCTAAACCCACTCAAAGACAAATTTGCTGTTCCAACAAATTATTATTATTCTTTATTAATATTGTTGTCATGTTAGGATATTAGTGTGGGAGGTTGTAAATATGATGTACAACAGTAAAATTACCTTTACTACTTCTAGGTTGAACTGTGTAGATCTATTTTACTGGTACCGGTGTTCTGTCCAGTCAGCATACGTCATGTTTC
>JARVJO010000165.1:13428298-13445345 GCA_031762555.1 Cynodonichthys magdalenae | reverse complement strand
CCAATCCAGTAATACAGATCAATTGTTAAGTTATCCAGGAAAGACTCAAAGTAGTTGAGTTGATACCATTAAGGCATGTCCAACTGTAAGGACACCTCCGGAGGTGAACCAGGACATGTTGAAAAGACTGATCTGGGAACTCCTTGGAGTCCTCCCAGAAAAGCTCGCCTAAGAGCAGGGCCTCTCTGTTTAAGCTGCAACCCAATTATGGAACAAGCGGAAGATAATGGATGGGGGTTATAGTTATAAACAAAACCCCAAAACTGTATTAAAGTAAAGCTTGAAAGTGAGTCTTGTACCAAATTGTTCCGTTAGAGGTCTGGTTCTGGACTGTATTATGTGCTGAAACAACACAAATGTACCAACTGAGGGACAAAACCAGGATTATTCTGTTCAATCTCTTTATACGTTTAGTAGCAGCTCAGGAAAAATAACTGTCAGTGCTGACAGTTTAATGTGTCGACTACAGGGACATCAAGCATTTGCAGTTTTGATCAACAAAGCCAAAAACTGTGTATAAACAGGAAATAAGGCCCTAAAGTTATAGCTCACTGGGCTGCTTGAGACCAGTTAGTGACTGAAAATTCCAAGGAAAAAAAAAAACGTAAATTTCAGTCACAGTCTGAATTCTAAGTGTTTGTGACCAAGAGACCAGCAAGTCATGAAGGTGAGCTTTTCTTTTCAAAAAACATGACTTGTTTTTTTATGTTCACAGCTTATAAAACAATCATATAGTCCACCTGCGCCTACATTGTACCTCAGCAGCAGCCGCCGTGTTCTGAATTGAATCCAAAGGAGTACACTTTTTAGATGAGGACAATCTGATTTTGACCAGTTTATAAAAGAGAACTATTACTTGTTCACTGAGTGGTTTTTGGATTTGCACATGCTGAGCTGGGTTGGACATACCTGTACTGACTCCGCAACTATGGTGAGAGAAAATTTAAAGCACAAATATTTTTGAATGTGTTCAAAAACATTGTTTGACAAGACTGCACACTGTTGCAACTCAAGCAAAAAAAAAAATTAACAAAATACCCAGTAAACACAGTGAAACGCTGATTTAATAATCCTAAAAAGGGTAAGTAAAACAACTCACAATAAAAAAACAAAAACAAATACCAGATTCACATTTATCATAGTTTGCACATAAAACTAAATAAATACTGATGTTAGATGTTCAACTGATTTTTTTCAACGGTTTAAAACTCAAACAGTTTTGTAATAAAAAACACCAACAACAAGCAAAACGTTAAAGATTGACGAAATCAAATAAACACAGACAGGAGTGGCGTTTGACTCGGGGAGTTGAGACGATGTCATGAGCCATTAAATCAAACATCTGTGAAGGGAGGTTCCCATCCGATAAACTCAATGAACTCCTTTCTGTATGTTGAATCAACCCCCAACCACACCCCACCCCATCACCACCACCACCGCCAGCCTTCCCACCCAATCAGGCAGTCTGCAGTCATCAGTTTTGCGAGAGGATTTTTTATTTTTATTTTTTGGTTAAATCAACTCAGTTGATGTGACTTTTAACACTAAAGCTTTATGAAACCTGCTTTATGAGAAAACACCAGCTTTTAAAAACAAATTTGCTACACGGACCTTTACAAATGGAAGATGCAGGAAGGTGGAGAAGCCTCTGTGGGAAATGCTCAACAGTATTTTTACCTTCTCAGTATTTCTGAAGGACAGTTTAAAGTTACTGATGATTTGCAATAAACAACAAATTCTGCAACCTTCATTACCTAAAGGTTGATGGTCAGGATAAAGAAAAATAATGAACAATTTAATAAGAAAAGCTGAATATACCAGTACATGTCTGTGTTCACTAAACAAGAAAAAAGAAAAGTATAAAATAGCCTATGTGGGTCATTGTCAGAGTGTGAGATTAGAAAACCACAAATCCCAGGCAATAATTCTCAGCAGGAGAACAGTAGCAGGCAGGCAGTAAACTAAAAGACCGTGCTAAGAATAACATCAATGAAAAACACCTGTTCTTCCAGGTTGGAAACAAGTTTGCAACTAAAGTACAAAGTACAGCGATGGGAGCACTTCAGAGCTGCGGCGTTTGAGCTAAAAGCCCCTCTTCACCGCCATCTGCCATCTGAAAAGATCATAAACTCTTCTTTCCATTCAAGAATTTACTGCTTCTTCCACAATCGGCTCACTGTTGAATAAGCCCCGCAGAAACATCTGGATTCCCTGCCCGTGAGCCTCTTTCATTCTTTGCATTTATTCATAGACGAGAGGTGTTTCTGGGAGGACAGGACATTATCTGGCAAAACTGAGCAACAGCAGAGGAGCGCTCCCTGACAAATACACCCTTGACGCATTTTACAGAACCAGCTGTGCGCCTAAACCCATTTTCTAGATTAGTACTTGTTTAATTTCAATGTTTGAACAGGCCAAACAGCCAATCAAAGCCCCACAATCAATAAATCAGCTCAGTTAACAACAAGCTAGTGAAACGTTACAGGCAGTTCCTGTATTTATTTGGAACAAGCTGCACCAAGGGAACTATACAAACCCAACAAATAAATTTGAAAGATGGAAACTGAACATGCCTGCTAATATAGAAACTCTTTCACCCCTTGACAGTAAATATGTCTCAGGCTCAAATATGCCATGTATAATTCCTGGCTAAAAGAGAAGAAACACTGGCGTTTGCTCTTGGAAATGTTTATTTTTGCAACATTTGGACGCAGAAAGGGATGAAAAGGTGCTTGGGTTGGAAGAGAGATTTGCACAAGTAAAATAGATTTTGGACAGGCAACGCAAAAGTGGTATGAAACTGTTGAAAAAACATTACAAGAAAAGGAAAACCAATTATACAATTACTGCTGCCTTATATCAAGATTAGTGATCTTTATAGCTTATTTAAGGTTCTCTTTTGTCAGTTCTTTACATAGCGAAACATTTTTTTTTTAATATAACAGACTCCTAGTAAGGAGACCGCTTCAACAGATGGAAGATGACTATGCAAATAAAAAAACACTAAACTATAAGATTTCTGTTTTTTAATTCAAGATTGAGCTATTTATAGGTGCATTGGCTCTAAGAAACTCAGAAAGTTTTTTTTTTTTTGGCTGAATTACTTTAGACAGAAACATTGTATAATCCCTGGAGTGGATTTCCATGTGTTGTTGCACAGACCATCAGTGGATCTAGTCCATCCAAAGAATAGAATGAAACCTAATGATTTCTTTAATCTTCTCTTAATTTTCCTTTTCTACAACCATTAGTGCAATCACCTCTGGATTTATCCTTTGTTGTGCTTTGTATCCTTCATTGCCACCTTTTCCATCTCTCTTGTGCTTTCTCTTTTTTTTCTTTTACTAATCCCTCCACCCTTCCAGCAATCAAACTGTACTTAAACTATCCCACCCATAGGTATCCTTGTATGAGAACTTGCTGAGGCAGTGTGTTTTACTTAGGAAATGACTCATAAATTAGGAGAGTTCCCAGGCTGGCTGTGAAAGAGCCAGACAAGCCTACAGAAGGGGGTCTCTGATTAGTGTGGCTGGGAGAAAGGCCAGACGAGCCAAAGGCTGGAGGAACCATTTAGAATCAAGACCATCTTGAGATAGTATTGATTGATCTAACAGCCGTGGCTGGTTGATTTTGTGTTCTTTATTGGGATATACTGTATGTTATACAAAACTAACCAATGTTGATTTATCTTTTAAAAGTTTTTTTCTTAGCGTAGCTGAAATGTTTTAGATCAGCCTAACTTTTTTAAGAGTTTTAAAGTAAATTACTACAATTAATTCATTTGATCAATTAATGCAGCAAAAAGTAAAATAAAGAATGCGATAAAAGAAATACTCTTAGCATAAGAACTAAAGTAGATTTTTGTTTCCCAATACAGACACCAGAATTTTTAATATTACTTGTACTCATACAAAATGCCCCAATATTCATAACCAATACCCAGTTGAATGCGTTACAGTTTACATTTCAAGTGAAACGTTTGTCAGTTCCAAGTTTAAGAAATTACACAAATACATGTTTTTTATTTTAAAATGCTTCAACAGTAGATATCATGCTGTATATTTGATTTGATCAAGTCAAAGGTGCTGTAGGCCTAAAACAAAAGATACCTTGTTCTAAATAATAGAAATTTGTTTTTAAAGTCATGAGTAATGTTTAAGTTCTAACTCAGTAAGTACTCGAGATTAGTACTTTTTATCATCTAGTACCAAAACAGAAGTACTCATACTCTTACTCTGTTTGAGAAAAACTGGTATCAGGACACCCCTAGTTTTAACACTTTGTTTTAAACACCAAAATTATTTAGTAGAACATATTCTGGTGATAGCTGTAGAAAAAGTCAAATTAAAAAGGCTCTGATTGGATTACGCAAAACAGTCTTGGTGTGCAAGGTTAAGAAGAAAAGTTCACCGTCTTCGACAAGCAATACACTCGTCAAGCGAGACACTCGTCAAACTTTCCGCTTTCAGCCGAGGCATTTTATGACCTCAGGTTCAACTGACAGTTGAAAATAAGAATCATATTTTCCAAAAACAAAACATATCAGTGTCAATATCTGAGGTACAGTTATGTGTTGTTTTGATTTAGTTCAATGAAGCATCCCAACAGCTTTATTTCGCAACACCACTTGGCTGTGTGCCTGAAAGTTCTGACGATAAGATCAGGAGATCTGGAGTTTTTGATGTACCCGTTTGTCTTTTTTTATATTAATCTTCATTTAAATATGCAACTGAATAAACTTCATTAAGTTATTTGAGACATGATTTCAACTATTTTTCATTTTCTGTTTCAGTTTACTGTCAGACACACATGACTTTCAAACTCTCACTTAATAAATTCAACTTTTTAATTCTCCATAAATCTTTTTTCTTCCATCCTCTGCCTACTTATGCTAAAAGAAACAAGGGCATTTCAGTTGTGGGTAAATTTAGATGTAAAGGTGCTCCCCAAGGACACATAATAGTTTATTTTAGCAAGTTCTCGACTTCAGTCCTGGAGTTCAGACAGACATAAATCCATATAGTCTGCATACATTAGTTCCTACAACAATTAGGACATTCAGCAGAAAGTCTGTAAGTGCCCCACATCATGGCTCTATCAGCCCAGCAAGAGCTCATACAATTTTATGTTCAAACGTTACACAGAGTTAAGAGTTACACCTAAACCTTATTGGATTTTCAATAAGATATTCAAAACTTTAACTCGAGTGCTGAAAAGAAAAAAAATCTAATTTAGGCTGAACATACATTATGTTTAAAAAAATATCTCACTCTTGATACACAGAGCTGTATTCAGTCTGTGTCAAGCAGGTATTTTAATCAGGCCAGGTAAGGTGAAGATTTGGGGGTGAATTCTCAAAAAGCCGACAACAGCAGAAGCTTTGTTGATGCAAAAAGGACATTAAAAAACATAGCAGGAAAATTGTTAAAATCACCGACAATGTCAGAGAATTTGACATCAAATGAATGAAGCCGGTGTTAAAACCTCCTCCTTCACACTTGTTTACAGGCAGTGAGAACTAAACATAATGGGAAGCAATGAAAAGTGATTTTAATTTTTTTTTATATAAAAACAAAATAAATTCTACACACAATAAAAAATACAAATAAAATAAAATGAAAGACAGCAAAAAGAAGAAAATAATCTTACAATATAAACAATGTGAGCAATGTAAAGTCAAAAGCTTTTACGGAAAGAAATATTAAACAAGACTTTGATAAAAGATTTAGTATGCTTGAAAATTGTATTTAAAAAAAGGCAACAACCATTAAATATTGTTTTACGCATATGGATCTAAAACAAACATTTAGTTTTAAATCAACAAACTTATACAACTAATCTCAAACCTGATCAATTTAACACCACTGGCTTTGCATTTTGCTTTCCAGGTGGCTTCAAGTGTAAAATAAAAAGTAAAAAAAAAAATGTCACGAACACATTTTCATGATTTAACTCATTTTCTGAGTGTTAAATTCTATAGTTAAAAAAATTCTACTAACATTTTATTATTTAGCTCAATGTTCTTATATTTTGCTTTTTTTACTAAATGTATAAGTCCAAATGTAAAAATTAAAATCTTAAATGTTGCAACTAAATGAAAAAGCTTATGCATTTAGGAATTTTGCTGTACTGGACCCTCTGACCACCATCACTAGACAAGCCGGGTAAAGCGTCTTGCCCAAGGACACAATGGCAGAGACAGCTGGAATGGGGAATTGAACCGACAACTCACTGGTTACAAGACGATTCCCCTAACTGAGCTAAATGACACAAAAATTTTAGTGGAATTTTTTTAAACAAGGATTTTACGCTCAGACAGTGAGCTAAATGATGAAAATGTGTTAGTGACATCTATTGGTTAAGTACTGTGAGATTTGTTTTGGACCACGTAAAATCAAACTAACTTAGACCTAAATGATTAAACTGACCTTCTAACTAATTCATGCTTACACATGTGAGGAAAGAGGATTGCAGCAGTCATGTCCAGCTGAATGATGTGTAGAAAATGAGATGCAAGAGGTCTACATGAAGCCAAAACAAACAGTGATGTGTGAAAGTTTGCTATCAGCTGCAGTTGGTTAATTTTAACAGAGAAGTAAGTCAAATAAAACGACGGTTACCAAACTTTCATGTTTTGACCCACAAACAAGGCTTAATACGATATTAAACAAAAGACATCTCAACCACTATAACTTTCTTCAATTTATAAATCCTGTTTTCATTCTTTGTTGCGGACCACAGCAGGGTCCTAACCTCAATTTTGGGAACACCAAATTTAAAGCAGTTTTGTTGACATGAATAGAAACTCATGATCTGTTTTCAACTCTTTGTTATAAATTTCCTATTTAAAAAGCTAAAATTTCAGTTAATTGGTTACTATTATTTCTTAAAATTCAATCAGTACACCTAACAAAACCAAAAGGAACTCAAAACTTAAAAATATGCTGTAAAAAATTGTGCTTAATAATGCACACAAAAACCAACACACACACAGATGGAGGGAAACTCTTAGCCGATCTTAGGAGGTGGTGTTTTCATAAATCCAGCAGGATGAGTCTGTGTTGATCCCACCACACCCACTAGTTTCCTCTAAAAATCTTGGAAGGTAAATAACAGCAGTACAGAGATAACTTTGACTGCTGTGCAACTTGACCAGTAATATAAACACACACACACACACACGCACACACACACTGCATACGCAAACAGAAGCATCTGTGCTGCTTGTTCTGCCCACTCTGTCCCTCATCCTCTGACATTCCCATCACCTTCCCCCGCACAATGTGACTTCCTCTATTTAGCAAGCCTTATAAACAAACGCTCCAAATGCCAACATTGCATAACTCAGACAGCAGCCGTAGCTAAATGTCACTCCTTCACACAAACACACATGATCATCACACTGGGAAAGATGTGCAAATGCTCCACAAACTCTCATCTAAACGTTTGCCGACTCGCTTATCGTTTAATAAATCTGTTGGAGAGCATTTTCCACCCTCCTTGCCCTCATTCCCATCTTCGCCTTCCCTTTCTTGGCCAACGGGTTCCTCCATCTGCTAGCCAGCTGGTGGAGGAAGGGGGAGATTCCTGCTCCACCCGTATTTTTTTTTTTCTTGTGAAAATCAACAGTCCAACTTTCTCCCAGCGACTGTAATGACTCTGGTTTCACCTCCCCGGCATGATGTTACATCCAGGCCAGCGACACTGCAGTGTTGGATGCAGAGCGCTGCAGCATAATCACTGGTGAAATGATTGTTCGTTTGTGCACTGTTACCTCTGCATCACTGAGGAACTACTGAATTGTAATAAAAATGTTCAACCTGGACTGAATGTGCTGTAGAAACCTTGAAGTGGGGTATTGTGTATCTTCCAGGCACAGTTCAATTTTTTACCACAATCAAGTAACTGTGTTACCTTCAGTTATTAAAATGCTTTATATATCGTTAGCCTAATAGCATAATTGCCTAAGTCATTTTTGGTCAAATATAACTTAGGCTAACAATATCAAAAACAAATTTGACTTTGCATCATAGTCTATCTAAATGCCTTGAAACTGGTCTGTCTCCTACCCTTACTGACACTCCCACTTCAGCACGTCTTCACAATCATGCTTCATGCCGTTTACAACGTTTTGTAGGAGCGTTGTATTTTGTTGTAAAAAAAAGATGCAACATTATATTATATCGGTTGAACCTTACTTAAATGATCCTATTCCAGACCAGGAAAGTATATTTTCCGAATAACTGAAACAAATACAGAGGTTCTTACAAGACGTTGGTAATACAGTATATCTCTCATACATATACATCAATGTTGAGCTAATTTTTGCGAAGAAGCTATAAATATAAGTATATGAAGCTATGTTTTGTAGTTTGTATTACAAGCTCAACAGACTTGCACTTCCACCTGTATAGCAGCTGTATTGGGGGGTGATCAGGGAAGAGGTCCTCTGTGGGGCAGAAGCTCAGCTGCAGACTAAGCTCCAGGGAGGAGCTTTGAGCAAATAGGCGGTGCTTTGTAGCAGCAAGCGTTTTGGCAGCTCCACAGGACATTCAAGGATTTCTCAAACATGCATGAATGAGTTAAAACAACACTTTGGGTGTGTTGTTGATGAGGGAATGACATCAAAACATGATATAAAGCTTTAAAAAGTTGACTAGGCATAATATCCCCCCCCTGCCAATTTAAGGAGGAAAAAGTTTGAGTACAGCTCAGATAAGCCACTTAATTATTTTCTGCTACATAAAATAACTGTAGCAAAGGATCAACTCAGATTAGCCAAAGCAACTAAAAGGAGGTCCCTGAGAAACGTGTCAATCATCAATCTTTTCTTCCTCCTCCTCTGCCTCTGACAGACAGGTTCAGGGTGAGGTCAGCTCTGATAGCGTGGAACCTGACCCTGGCCAGCCCTGGCGCTCTCGCTGTAATGATCTTGGCTGACTCCCATCCCCAGTGTTGGTTTAACCTGGTGTTAATGCACCCCTTCGCTGCTTCTGAATCACAGTTCTGTTCCAGCCGGTAGAAACACATGTCTCGCCTCCGTCACCTCTGCTGACAAATGGAGTTTTCGAGTAGCAACCGTCTCAAACGTGAGTAAATGCGTGTGTACATCTGTAGTCACATGTGTTATTGCTTGTCAGCAGGAGGAAAGACGTGTGAGACCAGAACACTGGCAACCCGATCACTTTTAGGGTTTCAACACTAAAAGGCTGGCTTTCTGGGTCATCGATTGTTTTTAGAGTGGCTGGAAATCTTCAACAGTTTCATAGTTTATATTACATTTGACCCTTTGAATAGTGATTAGTTTGATTTCAGTTTAATATTTGTGATAAAAATAAAATAAATATAAAGGATACATATTTTAAAGGGGACAAATGCACTTTTTTAGCTGTTAAATGTGTTTTCTTATGTACTTGGAGTCTCTAAAAGTGCAGAAAAGTTGAATTTAGTTTTTTCCAGTGCTGTGTAGATATATTTATATTCTGTTTGGGTCATATTTTTCAATTCGGTCAGTTTTCTCTAATTTCTATGATGTTTTATGAACAGTTGCATCAGTATTTGTGACAGAACTGCCAAATAAGGTCTGGACTTACCAACTACAGTTTTGTCGTCTTCATTCTCCTCTGGCTCTGGGTCAGACTCTCAACATGTGAGGCTGGATGGACAAGTCTTCCCTTGTTGACAACTTTTAGTTAATTAGTAAATAAAAAGTTTCTGCACAGCTATATAGGCGTAAACCCCTCTAGCAAACTAGAATGGATCACTCTGGAAGCTGGAGGGGGGCGGGGTGTGAAGTCTCTTTTAGATTTAAAGAGACAGCATCAAAACGAGTTGATCTCAGACACACCTCAGAAAAGGGGTGAAAGAGGGGCTTGTGGAGTTACAGTAAGGAAGAATGCAGTTCAAAGCATTCCAGTTCCACTTTATATAGACCACAACTGAATGATTTAAATGTGAAAAAGAAGGATTTAAAAACTTGATATGTCTCCTTTAAAACATTTAACTGTCCACTGTTACTTTAACAAGAAAAACAAACAAATCACGCTCCTCAGCCTTTCATTTAGTCAGTAAAACAAACATAATTTAAAGCCGAATGAAGAGAAGAAAGCACTTTTTGTTCCCAATATTTCCAGATATTCTCTCCTAGATTAACCATCTTACCATTTTAACCAAAACTTTGTGGCCCTGTGACCCTTGGATCAGTAATGTCTGGCTCACTAAGCCTCTTACAGGGTCCTGAATTGCAAATTGGTTTCAGAAATGAGGCCAGACCACAAGTGGGTTACCATACACTAAGTGTGTGAATGTGAGAGCAAAGGTCCTTTGATGGATGGGAAAGTTGGGGGAAAAAGATGATTTGTTTGGCTCTGAACACCATTTGAAATGTCGGAATTGTAACTTTATAAAGTATAAGAAAAATGAAAATAGTTAAAGTAGTTAAAATCACATGCTTGGAGACATTTCAGTCATTAAACATAGGTTTCAGTCACTGCCACTCCAATAAATATGAAGTTTTAATCACAAGCACTGCAATAGAACCAAAGAATGGATGTAATTCTGGAGTCTTTTGAAAATGTGCTGTTCAGTGAAGAAAAACAAAATTATCTGCATTTAGAGAAATCCAGATGAGTTTTTAACTTTTATTTTATGCAGCTCGAAGACGGGCACATTCTGGAGCTTCTTGAGAGAAGCAGTGATTTTCCTTCCCTCCGTCAAACCCTCTACACACATATTAATGAACTTAATGACCATGTGTTTGTAAAACTGTGTCTTCTGTCATTAGAGAGAAAACAGTGACATTCACTTTAACTGACCTTATCTCAACAGATCCTCCCACTTTCTCTGCCCGTCTCTCACATCCTCTATTCATGCAGCTCTCGGGTGAAAGTCTTAAGTCTCGCCTCCATTCAGTAAGATGCCTGTTCAGTCTAGCCAAGGTTTCCATGTCTGTCCAAACACAGAGACACAAGGTCCGGAGAAAAGTCAACCGGAGAGAAATCCCATCTGTGTCCTCATCCATTCTGCAGGTCTGGACATGAGCAAACAGCACGCATTCACCACCCTGGCAACGTCTTTTCACTTCACACTGGCAAAACCACACACACAAATCAAAGTTCTTGACAGATGACCCAACACCCTCTCATGGTGTAGAATCTCACAAAACAAGACTTCCTGGTTCATTGTGACACTGGAAGCAAAGCGTCTAAGAAACCGAGACCTATGGAACCCAGTTCTTTGACCAACGTTCTGTTTAAATGATAAACTTTCAGCCATGCAGCAGCAAGGATATAAACGTTGTTTGCATATGGTAATTGTTTTCCTGACATAAAGCCCTGCAGAT
This sequence comes from Cynodonichthys magdalenae, assembly GCA_031762555.1. Taxonomy (NCBI): domain Eukaryota; kingdom Metazoa; phylum Chordata; class Actinopteri; order Cyprinodontiformes; family Rivulidae; genus Cynodonichthys; species Cynodonichthys magdalenae. The sequence continues at coordinate 13,434,004 of JARVJO010000165.1, read as the reverse complement.
GCTCTAATGTGGTGTATTAACACTAAAGCATTTAGGCTTTACAGATGAATATTTGTTACCCATTTAAATTCAATCTAAATCTATTTTTTTTGTCTCCAATAATTCTCTTGAATATTTAGATAAAAATAAATCTGAGCTTTTTGCAGAGCTGTATTTATTATCCCTGCTTCTGAAAGGAAAATGTAACAGATAGTGGGATAGTTTGTTGCTTAAAGAAGATATATCCTGCTTTTAAATCCTTCTTTTTCACATTTAAATCAATCAGTTGGGGTCTATATAAAGTGGAACTGCAATGCTTTGGTCTGAGTTCTTGCTTATTGTAACTCCACAAACCCCTCTTTCACCCCTTTTCTGAGGTGTGTCTCAGATCAACTTGTTTTGATGCTGCCTCTTAAAATCCAAATGACAACAAAATGTGTTTAACAGTTAAAAAAATGTTTTTTGCATGCGTTCCCCTTAAGATCCCCTTGAATGAAACTTGCAAATAGTAACCATTGGATGTGCATCTACAACTGATTAACTTTTGGAAGCAACACAAATAACAATGTCCTGTTGTATCTCGATAAACTAGGTAAAAAAATAACAAAAAAGAAGCTGAGTTCTCTGGATGGGTTTTTCTTTGTTGAAAAGTTTCATCTCTTCTCCAGCAGGTTGGCTCCTTTTCTCCATTTGTCTCTTCCCCAAGAGACAAATAAAGATGGTCGTCACAGTTAGCTCAACTTAGAAACCATAAGGTTGGCTAGAAGTTAGTCTTTATGGGTATTGGGTTAAAATCTAGTGTGGTAGCCCCTGAAAGTTGTTTAAAACACATTCTATAAGCACTAACTTGTTGCGTGAGATCGTGCACAATTTTCAAGGTTTAACCAAATCAAAACTCATCATTTCTTAAATTAAAATGATCTTAGTCTAAAACTTGGGTCAGAAAAGCAGTGAGTAATATGCATTTCCAACAAGGAATGCAGTTTTTATGTAAGAAAACTCAATATATTTCACCATGGTACAGTCATGGTCAGTCACACTTTGCAACAGTTTTTAATTCAAAGGTTGCCCACTGTTCAGTTCAAAGTGGTATTTTCCCTCCTCTTTAAACCACACAGCGAGAGCAATGTGACGAGAAGGTTCAGTCCTCAATTGGGGAGTTTGCTTAGACAGATTGGACAAATATTTCTTTTGTGTGGTTGCGTCCTCGCTTCAGTTTGGCTCTGACAGCCACAGAAGGAGTGAACAATTTAAACTTCACTGCATTATGGCTGCTCTGTCTAAGACACAGGGCTTTCTCACCAGCTGCCTGTTTACACTGCAGCAATATAAGCTTGGGTATCAATTAGATTTATAAGAGGAGAAGAGCCTATAACGGCACAGCAGAGACATCGTAACAAACAGAGAAACAGGACTTTAAATGTCAAGCCAATAAAGAAAAAATCCAATCGTTGCAACAAACTAGTCAATCAGCTCAGCGTTCTGAACCACACAAATAAAGACAGCTTCAGATGATTTTAATGCCATATGGGGCCTTTTTAGAGTCAAAGGCTGTGTAATAGCACACCAACTGCAAGGACAAACAGCAGCCCGGACCACATGTTCCTGTAAATCAAACCCTGACTGCTCTTTCGTGTCAGTGTCTGACAACTATGAGGAGCAGGTGATCGCTTCATAATTTGTCCTCACAAACTGCTTGGAAAGGCTGGTAAACTGAGAACCATGAATGTGAAAAAATTTGTCTTGAAGTTTTAGTTAGGTGGTAAAATCCACAAACTAAAAGTTTATACCTAACTTTAGATCCAGGACCAGCTTTCTGCAGGAGCTTCAATCATTTCCCCCACAAGAGAAACCCACTAATAAAGTACTTTGGTCATTTACACAACAACATTAAAGATTATTATGCACAAAACAACTTGAGACACTTATTCTTTCTTGATTGTACTGCTACAGTATCTTTTCCAATTTTCATTTCTTCTTGTATTGTTGGGCAATGACTGACAAAACTCATTACAGCTCAATCCAGCTCTACTTGAAGGGTCCAACCAAATGAGCAGGTTAGCATCAAGAGAAACCTCCAGAGATGACTAATCAGCAGCACCATCTGTGCCCTCTTGTGGAGGGATGGTACAGTTCACCCTCCTCACACTTCTCTGGTCCCAATCGATGCGAGGCAAAAAGAGCAGAACTGCTGGCAACATGAATCCATCCACACACTGAAACCCCAGATCATCATTCCAGCTGTACCTCTTTTCTCTTTCCAAACTGCTGGGAATCCCAAACACATCCCAGCTTTTTGGAAAATTTTCAGGAGCAGTTTCTGACCCAAACCTCTTCACTGTTTGGCTGCGACTCCAAAGTTAGGCTGTGTGCTATATCCATACACTCACACCCAACAATACCCAACACTAATACATGGAGAAACACTTGGTTATAAATGACATCTGCTCAATTATTCACTACTCCCTCATTAAAATGAGCTAAAGTTTGACATTCTAACCTTATGCAGTTATAAAGACAACACATGTTTGCCTAAATGATATATGATAAATGACTTGGACTTGCATAGTGCTTTATCAAGTCCATACGAAATGCTCCAAACTCCAAACGCGTCATTAACCCAAGGACATAACTGAGACAGCTGGAATGTGATGGACTTGCAACCTGTCCAGGGTGTACCTCAGCCCTCGCACCGTGACTGCTGGATCATAGATCGTTTTTTTCAAACAAACAAAACTGGTAGCTGAGTAGTTGGTGGGCTGCTTTCATCGTCTCCAACTCATCTCAGGATCACTAGAGCTGTATTTAAACACCTGCATGGGAGCTCTCATATGACAGAAACTACCCCAGGCAAATGTTAGGTTTAAAAACCACACTGATAACCACTAACTTGTTAAAATATTGTTCTAAATTTGCCAGTCCTCATTTCAACAGTGTACTCCAACAGAATGAATCAAACGTGAAGGCAGCTGCCAAGCACAAAGTGGATTGATACCATGTGGGCAGATGTGATAAAATAATGTGCATAATGTAATCTGCAAGTGGTGCGCATAAAAAAATACACCGATTCTCACAAACTGGGTACATGAAATGTACATTCATGGCTTTAAGGAAACATATCAGGCTTTTTAAGTACAAAACAAAATGTATTTACCAGTTAAAACCCCTCACAAACACTTAAAAACCATTAGGAACACAATGAAAGATTTGTATATTTCTACAGTAGCAACATAGTAAAGTGTTACCTTCATGAAGTTTGTTTTTTAAATGAATATTGGTCTTAAATTAATGGTTGCTCTTCTGGATATTTTCATTTATTCCATAGCTTAGCATTTTACAGACTGGTGGAAACTAAAACACTGTAACTGCAGTCCGTTTCCAAAGCTGAGGTAGCCTACCTGCTGTGTAATCCTAAGTGTAACGTTATTTTCTTCTTTGTGGTTCAAACGACATACTGAGGTTTCAGAGTGGATAAATGTTGCATCACAAGCTTTAAAGTGAAATAGCCCAAGATAAAAATGATTATTAACATGTTTTCAGAGTGGATTCATGGGAAATAAATATTTTCAAACAGCTGGAAGGACATCTAATTGTTCTTTGTTCAGAATCATAAAACTGAAACCCTGAAAGAGAAAAAGCATTTTCTGCTGCCAGAGGAAAAACCCTTATTACTCACAGTCATAAAAGAAGGGGGGGAAAAGTTTCCAACATCCTAAAAAATCATGACAACAAATCTGCTCAGTTAATGTTCCAGTGTGTCCATTGTGTTCTCATTCTGAAATCTAAAGTAACATATCATGTCATCTAACTTATTCCACTTCACGTTGCATCGCCGGGAAACTGATCTCAGACTCTCGACAGTGTCAGGCTTTGATGAGGGAGAACAGCATCATCCTTGTGTCTGGGAAAAGAAAGTAAACACTTCTAACGTTACTCATTTTGTGAGAATTCATCTTCTCTCTGTTAGTTACAGCCGGTGAACTTTTATTGAAAGTAACGAACTAATACCGATGACAATACTTGTGCAAAAAAGAAAAAAAAAAAGGCAACTCGCACTCTATTCGTCAAGCGAAAGACCCCAAAACCCCTCAGAGAGCAGAAGAAAACAACAGGTGTGAAGCAGCTGAAAGCCGTCAAATTTCTTCTGGCGTTACTACAGACGTTATCTGACCTCCTGTGGTAAAAGATACAGTTGAGATTACACAACAGAGCCCATCAAGCAGCTATTCCACTCCCCAGCGGCCAGTTCCAGCACCATCATTCAGTCCTACTCCACCCTTATGCTACATGCCATCCCTCTGAGAGCTGGGAAAAGAACAAAAAGTGTAAGAAAAAGCTCTTTGGGGAACAATGGCTTCAAACTAAATACTTCTGCAAACAAAACAGACTCTAGAATGGCGTAAAACAGCTAAACTTACATTTTTATGCAGTCAGACTCACGTATGGTACGTGTCGTCAATCACTCAGCTACTATCGCGTTAACTTTTAGGTTAATTTCTGTAACATTTGACCACATTTTGTGTTTCTTAGGTCAACTTGTGGCAGCCGTCTTGAACCAGGTGAACTCCAAAGGTGGCAGATCTAAAAATAAAAAGCAAATCATTCTCCTATTATCTATTTTTGTCTAATTGTTTTTACATTTGAGCAGAACCTATTTTTAGAAAATCATCCTCTTTAACATGAACACGTGCAGCAAAGCTTTTTCTTTTCTCTTTTTTTTCCTAAAGCTTCCATTTCCTCCCCTTATGAGACACAATTAATCTCACAATATTGTGATCCCCGCACGCGAAGCTGTTTTGGTGAGTTCTGTTGTATTGGTGCTTTGTGTACCTTTTGGGGGTCATATATGCTACCACTATGCAGTATCTAGTTTCAACATTATAAAAAAAAAAAAAAAAACACTTTATAAGATATGGGTTGATCTCACCTTTCACAGAGCCCGTCCGGTGACATGATAGAAAAAAAATTTGTCACGAGATAATTTTCTGCAGTCTGCTTGAGGTTCAATCTAAAAGTATAGCCTAATTTTTCAAAGATTAATGGGCTATTTTTGAGATTTCGTTCAACGCCCTAGTTGAGTGTCGAGAAACAGATTTTTTACTGTGTTCCTGAAGATTACAAAACTCCATGCAGTCATGTCATACATTAAGAATGAATGTGGTTTATCTTTCACTTAAATACTCCCCTTCAGGTACGAGTCCCTCATAACATCGTCTAATTGAGTGTATTAGGTGAATACAGGCAGTGTATGTGGTCAGCGACCTATTTGAATGTCATTGTAATTCATCCCTGAATTAAAATAAAATGAAATTAATTCAAACTTGTCCATGTTAACAATCGACAGTCTGCATGGAAATGAACACAAAAATTAGCTATATTACATGGCCACGTGATATATATTTTTTTCTATCATGTCACCGGATGGATTCCGTACGTTCCGAAAGTCTTTTTTGTGCAATAAATCATCAGGTAGGGTCAATTTTTCAAAGTTTAGATGCAATTTATTTAAATGCTGGCAAGATATTTAAGTTATTTAAGGATATATCATGCTGTGTGCTAACATAGCATAAAATAAAATAATCTAAGTGAACTTTTTGATTCAATTCAGAATTTATTTGGATTTTCATTTTGCTTTTTTGTACATAGCTTCAAATATACACTCACCGGCCACTTTATTAGGTACACCATGCTAGTAACGGGTTGGACCCCCTTTTGCCTTCAGAACTG
>JARVJO010000165.1:13410953-13428198 GCA_031762555.1 Cynodonichthys magdalenae | reverse complement strand
TTGGCTGATTAGAAATTAAGTGTTAACGAGCAGTTGGACAGGTGTACCTAATAAAGTGGCCGGTGAGTGTATATTTTGCTACAGCCGGCCCTTTTTTTTTTCCTGAGGTGCATCTCCTTCTCTGCATTACACAAACCTCCACGGTGAGTTGTTTTCTCTGCAGCAGATAAGAAAAAGCTGCGTTTCTGGAGACACTGACTGGACCGAACACGAGCACAGAAACCTGCCGCAAGTTACTGGAGCAGAGTCGATTGCTTGTCACGCAACTGTGAATAAAAGCTTCCCAAAAGTGATTCCTGTAGTCCCGGGAGGGGGGGTGATCCGTCGAAATGGAGCAAGAAGCAGAGGGAAGACGTGGGATTGTTTGCACGATCGCAAAATCCCGGAAAACTGATGTAAAAATGTGATGCAATATAGTTCTACTGAGGACACTTGGAGGCATAAAGATAAAAACACATTTGTTTCTTGTGATTTTAAATACTTTCAAACATCAGTTTCTGTTAACAGTTGCATCTTATACTTACATTTTTTTGTCTAATATACTAAATACAACCTGCTGGGCAGTGGTGTGCAATAATAAAAATACTTCATTAGAAAGAAAAATACAGTTTCTGATCCTGACTGGCTGTGAAGTGACCCCTAAACAGGGGAGAAATATTTCAACATGGTATGCAAAATGTCAAATATATACATCAAGTATGGAGAAAAAAACAAAACAGTTTTTTTTCCAGACATCCGTCAGCAGCCTGGAGCAGAAAACTCTGACGAACGGGTGACAACACAAAAACGAACACTACTGGCAACCAATTACAACAAAGCTGCACGAGAATGAGCAATAAATCTCAGTTGTATGGACTCAATAAACTCCCCGCAACTTTATACGCAAATGGAAACAACAAAAGAGAAGTAATCCAAATGGTTTGTTGGTGCTTCTGGAAAAAAAAAGGAGAGGAGAGGGGAAACCAAGATTAACTGCAGCAGAGGAAACGTTCCAAACTACCCTAAGGGACATCTGCTGGATGATAATGCAAAGCAGTTTGACAATACACATAAATATGATCAGGTTAACATGTTCTTTGTGACTTGGCCTCTATGTTTGGTTTCACTCAGCTTTCAGTAAATCCAAACATTTCCAGCACATGCTGCACCGCTAGACCAAGATTAGATCCCCACATTTGAAAGATTATTAACACAATACATGCACTTACATTCCCTGGATGTAAAGACAGACATTTAGCTTGGGATGAGTCATCTGATCTAGGTTTAAGCTTCCCACAACCACAAGGCTTTAAAATGTGTAACAGACACACAGCCAAGTCTTTGAAATGATCCCTAAAGTGTCTGGAATACTGATGGCATCGGGATCAAATGAAAGAAAGAATCAGAAATTAGTCTGAGAAAAAGAAAAATGGAGATATAAACAAGACAGTCCAGACAATCATTCCCGTATAACTAATCAGAATTTACTCACACAATGTCACGAAGATGAGGAAAACAGCCAAAGTGACTGAAAATAGATCAACAGTAGAGATAAAGAGGTAGGATTGAGAAACCAGATCATTTCGATGCGTTTTTATGTGTTTATGCTCTGATTTGTTGAGCAAACTATGCAGATAAAAGTGTTTTGTTGACACTGAACGCATACCTGCATATCAGCATTGCACATCGTCCTATTTGGAAAAACAACTGGAGTGAACTCTTTCAAACTGCACCATCAACAAGTCTGAAGTCCAAGTGAGATTTGACAGAAAAGCCTCCCAATCAGGCCGAGATCTCAACAGGATTTATGTTCATCCAACCATAATGTAATCCCTCTGGATTTTCTTTGAAACATTGCACGTGATAATGTTCCAACGCCTCGGAAAAGAATTTGCTACTCCTGGTAGTGATCTTCTCCTCTTAAACCCACTGAAACAGATGAGCAACGTTTCCATTGTGAACACCTTCTTCAGCATTGAAAAAAAATAACAGTTGTCTGAATAAATTTGCATTTGTTAAGTGTAAAAAGAGGAGGCCAGCAAAATGCCTCAGTAAACAGCAGTGTATGTTAGAAAAACAACATCAAGCCACTTATTTTAAAACAGACACTGAGTCCCTCAGCACTCCAGACGTCTGGCCAAACCCAGCAGCCTCAGCTTTCCACACAACAATGATGGATTTCTTCTGGTTTACAGTGTTGGACTAAAGGATGGTCAAAACCTCCTGTAACACAGCTGCCTGAGGCAAGAGCTTCAAATTGAATACTAAATTGATTTAAGATGTGTTTCACATGCTTTAATAACATACAAAAATACTGTAGAAGTCCTGTGTTTACAACAGACTTGTTAGCAATAAGATTTCCTAATATATAAACACAAAATGTGCAAAAACATACAAATTATAGACACGTTATGTCATTTAAATGACAACCAAAGCTTGAGTATTTCCTCAAAAAACATTAATTCAGACAAACAAACATGGTGCAGAATCATTTACCATTTAATTAACTTTGTCTTGAATGTGAAGCAGCTTCCCAGGAAACAATTTATCACAAGGCCTAAATTACAGAGCTAAGCTATTTTTCTGAAAAGAAATTACAAAAACAAATATTCAATGAAAGCCATGAGGGTTCTCACTTAAAGGATATTTTCAGGAAAATCCCAAACAGAAGGAGAAGAAAGAAAAACAAACGAATGCAGCTCATTAACTCTTTCAGACGATGACGACAGGAGGGAAGTATTATTACACCAAAGTTTAAATTTTAATTTAACGCCATGTTTTAAATCAGAACAGCAAATAACAGCAACATAAAAAAAACATCTTAACTGCCGATTTTTTTCCAAAATACCATTTGCAATTATTGAAGTATGAATAAAAATATATTTAGATGTTTATAAGGACCTGTTAAACTTAAAATGTTCTTGTTTTTGTGTTCTTTTTTCAAGTGAAAACTTTGATCCAAACTAATAAAAATGTATTTTATTTGTAAATAGCCACATATAAACTAAGCACAAAACATAAAAAAAATTTGTGTTTGGTAGATTATTTCTTTGTTGTAACAATGCTTATTGGCAATAAATCCAATACTGTTGAAATATCTGTTAATTTCCTATTTAAATGGTGCCACATTTGTAAGGAACATGCATTTGTGGGATGAGCAGTAGAGCTGAGTATGAGGTTATATGAAAAATCTGCCAAATCCTCCATGCAAACATTTTGTTTTGCTGTTACAATTAACACTTGTTTTGAGTTTCTGGTTCCTCCAGGTGCTGCTATAAGATTTATTGCCAAGAAGCATTGTTTCAACTAAGAAATAACGTACTGAAGACAAATTTCCTTACTTTTGTACTAAGTTTATAATAGGACAATTTATGTTGTATGAAGGAAGAATCTAAATCCTCAAAAAATAAATTATTCAAACTATTTGTAGTGTAGCTTTTTACTAGAAATAAAAAGAACCATCATTTAAGCAGCCTCAAATATAAAGAAATGATGGAAGGGGGCAGTTTATCTGGGGAAAATATGAAACATCCAAATAAATGTGAATAATATGCTTTGGACTAAAAAACAAACAAACAGTTGATCAAACCTTTACACAAACACACTCATCTCCCATAACTTGCATTGATTTTCATTTATTTCTACTGCCAAACTCAGACCACTTACCTAAACCCGACCCAAAATTGGCATCCATATCCGTGGGTCCTCATAAGGCTGTGTTTGTTTGAATAATGATCCCCATGACGTAGCAAAAATGTGTTCACACACACACACAAGTGAGACCGTATACTACATCAAAGGACACAAGACATCCACCACAGATTTATTTGTGCTGTAAATTGGGATAAATATCCGTCTGTTCAGTTGTAAATCAAGACATGGGTCAGTCTGCTGACCAGTGATGGTGGTCCAGATCTCCCAGTAAGTACAGTGGTGTGGGACCCTCTTCCTGGGTGGGCCCTCTACAGTGGTATTCAAAGAAGGGCCCTGGTGTATGAAACCGAGATGACACTGAGGGTCATTCTGATAACAATGAAATGAAACTCTGTTTCTAGCTATATTGTCCTTCTAAATGAATTTAGAAGTGCTGCGAATCATGACTGACATCCTTTAAATTGAATGGTTGACCAGTGGAAAAACTAATAAAATGCTTCAGACTGCTGCCTTTGTATGACATCTGTGGTTTTAGGCCTCTGTTTCTCAAACCCTCTTGCTTTTTCTTCACCTTCAGCTGACAAAAATATGAATTCAGAGAAAATATGGACTGAAAAAGTGGAAATGGCATGCTGGTAATCTGTGGAATAACAGATCATTCAGTGCCTTACAGGCACAGTGAAAAAGCACAAACAAAATGGGGAAATGTCTTGCCATGCTTATTGCAGTTTTCTAACAGGAAAATATTGTTTATAGTCTTATAAAGATTATATCAAGGCACCGCTGCGACTAAATTATACAGCGTCTTGAATTTCCCGCACATATCTTCCACCCACATCCTCTTCTAATGAGAACGCAATGCATTTACACGGGACGTTAGTCTACATACCATGTTTTACAGGATGAGGTTTTAGTGATTAGTCTTCTCACACATCCTTTAAAAAAAAAAGGGGGGGACTCAACATCAGAGTAGTTTGTTGACCGCATCCCGAAGGACAGTCTCAAAAAGCTGGCAAGACTGGGTGGATCTCACCACAAGTCTCTGAGGGGTTGAACTTTGCGATCAGACTGTGTCCATGATGTGTGTCTGTGGAGCTGACGTCGGCTGTGCAACCCTCAGACAACCACAGTTTAACAGACAGATGCCCAGGAAAACACACAGGAGTGCTAAAGTCCTGGTCAGAGCAGATTTCTCTGTCTGTCAGCGCCTCGGTGTGACTAAGACACTAATGGGTTGACGGATCATGTATCTGGATAAAATGACTCGTATTTCTCATAAGAGGAATTTTTGATTGGAAGCTGAAGGAAAAAAAACAAATATGCAAACCTCAAATTTATTTTGAACTAATTTTGTGAAGAAAAAAAATTAAGTTATTGCTCAGATCTTCTGAAGTGGGGTTCTATGGAGAAGTTATGAACAATTAATATCCTACTTGTTGTAGATACCACTTTGAAAGATATAAGTTTGAAGGAAAGAGTGGAATTTGGACCAGACTGACAAATTAACTGTTAGTCCAAAACAAAAACAGATTGCTGCAGTTTTAAAGGGATTAGTTTACTTGTATCATGACCCTCAAAAATCTGTAATTTTCAGAAAAAAATCCATATTACTCACCTGCGGGGGGGGGGGGGGGCAGACATAACAGAGGTGGGGCACTTGCTGTAGTTCTAGCAGCAGAGCAGGTTGGGAGATCCATCTTCTTCCGCTTATCTGCGCTTATCTGTAGTCGGGTCCTGGAGGCAACAGGTCCAGGAGAGAAACCCAGACATCCCTCTCCCCAGCGACACTTTCCAGCTTGTCCTTGGGGACCCTGTGACGTTCCCAGGCCAGAGAGGATACATAATCCCTCCAGCGAGTTCTGGGTCTTCCCCAGCCGCTTGTACCCAGGATCAGGTTGGGAGATGGTTATTTTTTATTTTTTTATTTTTACGTCCCACAGGCTCTGAGACGTAAACTAAATTTGAAGCTGACTGAAAAGATCCATGAGATTTGTCTAAAATGGATCCCTTTGTTAATGTGAAATGTTGTCTTGAAGTGTTTTCAATTAATTCTGCGTTGGTAAATCTTAGCGTCCTGGTTTTAATTACATTTTACACAACTTCCAGGGAACTGGGCCATGTGTTTTACCCTAATTTAGAAAACTTTAAATACCACAGTAAGATTGTACGTTGTAAAAAAATGTACATTGTGGCAATGAACCAGACAACTGCACTAAATCATTTTAATAAATATAACAGCATTCCATGTATTCCCTTAACAACTTGCTTATTTGCCATCTTAAAAAAAGTAACAGTGCATGTCAATAAACACTTTCATTATGTGCTGTCCTCACACCATCTGTACAATCTAGGTCTGGAGGAAGTCCATCAGCAACAAAATGCATCTGTTTTCTGGTCTCCATGTGGACTTTTTAACTTCATGCTATAGAGCAAACAAAAATAAATGGCATAACTCTCAAGTAAGATTTTTCCCAGTTTATCATACAGTTACAGTACATTGTGTATGAAATTTTGATGAAAAAACGTATACAATCTTACCCCCCCCCCCCATTCCTTTGCTTTATAAAAATAATTGTTCACACATATTCAAAATGTCCAGTGGTTTGCATAATAGTTTGATTAGATCGATGCCTCTGGTCTCCATCACTATAGGCCTGTGAAATATGAAAGACAAAAACATCAGTCTCCTAGAAACCCAAATCAGACACATCAAACCACTAACTGGAATAATAACTGAGGCAATTATCGTAAAACAGACTTTTAATATTTGAACATGTAAAGGAGAAGCGTGAGGTGGAAAATTAGGCAGCACAGTGGAGGTTCCAGTCACCATATTTCATGAGACGGGAGATTTCACGGGACAGTGGTGAGCTTTGAGTTTGGTTGCTGTGGCGATGCGCTGGCCTCGCTGATAGCCAAGCAGCAGCAAAAGCCGGCTCTCAGATCTCCCTCCAGACTGGCACACTCTCACTGGGAACTGCGGGCACCTTCAAAAGCCACAAGAAGGGGGAACCACAGACGGCCTCAAACCAGACAGACTTTCTCTTTCGCCTAAATGTTGATGCTGTAAGTCGACGCTGTCTGGTGTAAACTCAAAACCCAAAATGACTTCATGGAACTGGGCTTTGGCGTGCACCTCTACATACACAGGCAGCCTCGACCAATCCCGCGTCAGAGCCGCTGTGCCCTCCATTTAGCCTGTGACGGTAATCCACTCGGCCATAAATGAAGGTGGAGGCTTCCAGGGTGGTTATTTGGGTAACATGTTATGGCTCTAGAAATGAGGTCATTTAAAGGCACTGAGGTCTTCTCAGTTTGAAGTTGTTGCTTACAGCACTGATCTGATTGAAGTCAAATTTAAAATAATGTTTTAATGGACCAGATAAGGAAGTGAGTCTGTTTCTGAACATTTTAGACTGTTTATGTTCAGATTCTCACCTGAAAATACTGATCTCTTGCCATCCCGTGAACCACCTGTAAAATAAACAAATACAAGTGTCACACAGTCATACAAAACAACGTAACTAGTCTAAATTAGATAGTTTGGACTGTCTGAAGTGTGTTTCTGTGAAGAGGATATGAATATTCAATATTTAACCTGCAGTATACAACTGTCAGATCTTGATCAGAACTGTCAGTTTCTAAATCAACTCAAACTAAAAAAATAAAAAACACCAATGGTTGAAGTGAACGCTCTTGCAGCAGGTCATTTTTGTATCATGCAGTTATTTACATAAATGTTTTTTTAATTAAAACAATGTGTGGTGCACTGCAATACATTCTGTGTGCTACAACATTCTTATGATGTTCTGACTTTAAACTAACATGTTCAATTTCACAAAAATGTTAAAGGTTTCAGTATTCTCAGTTGACTTACATCCTCTATATTATGGTGCGGTATGAGGGCCAAAATTAGGACTATTGCACAACCAGTGGTTGCTACATTCTTGTAGCAGGAGGCTATAGCTAAGCCAGCTATTGATCTGATTAATGATAGGCCAACACCAGTAACTGAGATGCCAGTGCTGGCAAATGAGAAGGAGACTATTAATTTGCATTAGCGTCGGAGAGGCTAGCAATAAGTGCTGATAGGCTGGCGTTAGCATTGGAGAGGTAGTGACTAGTATGGGTAAGCTGACATTAGCATTGGAGAGGTAGTGACTAGTATGGGTAAGCTGACATTAGCATTGGAGAGGCTAGCAACTAGCATGAATAAGCTGGCATTAGCGTTAAAGAGGCTAGCGACAAGCATGGATAAGCAGGCGTTAGCATTGGAGAGGCTAGCGACTAGCATGGATAGGCTGGCATTAGCGTTAGAGAGGCTAGCGACTAGCATGGATAAGCTGGCGTTAGAATTGGAGAGGCTAGTGAATAACACGCCTAGGCTGTTCACCTATTTTATTAGACTCAAATTTTATGAATGAAAAAAACTCAACAAAAATGCTTGACATACAAAACCTATAAGCAACAGGTGTTCCTTACGCCAGCCTATCCATGCTAGTCGCTAGCCTCTCCGATGCTAATACAAATGAGTAGTTTATTTTTCCCACCACTGACCTCTCAGTGCCGGCCTATCATTAATCAGATCAATAGCTGGCTTAGGAATAAATACAGCCCCCTGCTACAAGGATGTAGCAACCACTGGTTGGACAATAGTCTTCATTTTGGCCCTCATACCACGCCATACTATATGTCCTGTCTGAACTGTCATTAGTTCAACTCCTTCATGAAATCTTTTCTCTCCACACTGACTGCAGACTACTTATAACCTCTTCACAGAAACCCATTAAAAAACTCTGAACTATCTCTTTAAGGAACAGTTTCGTCATTGTGGGCAATGGTTACTTTGCTGATCTGAGGTATACGACTGAGCAAACAGCTGGTTGGATTTACTTGCAGGTTTGAACTCCATATTATTGAACAGAAATAACCAACAAGTGTCAGAATGGCATCAGTCATCTCAGCCAGAAATGAAACAAGCATATAATTATGCTGAGTCATACCAAAGACATTATTCTTTAAACATACAGCAGAAGTTAGAGCTAATCCAAAGCATTACGCCTGGTCTGTTTTTCTTTAAAGGATGTTAATTACATACATGTTCAGTCAATATGTTCATAAATCTAACAAACTTTTATGTGATGATTTGCATATAAATAATACAAAGCCACCATTATAAATAATGAAACACAAACCCAAAAAAAAAAAAAAAGAAATCTTAGCAGGTCCGTTAATAGAATACATGCCTTTTCACTGCACACTTCAGGGATATTGAATTCATGAATGTGCTGCAGAGTATAAACAGGATTTTGAATAACTGAGAAAAAAAGACCAACTTTCATCTGCATTGTGGAATGTGTGGTTGTAGCTTTGTGGAAGCTTTATAGAATAACAGGAAATGGCTTTGGATTTTCCACCATTATTTAGCTCTCAGTTCAGACACATCTGCTGTGATTCAGTTTGGAGGGTTTTATCTGTAATTAATGACGTGAAGCTCAGTATGTGTACAGACAGTCGTGTTGCAAATTCCTGCCAGAAGAAATTAATCAGAAATGTTAAAACATTCAGTTTCTTTTAATGTGGTATTTATTTTGAGCAATTGGAAATACTTCCAGTTAGGTGAGTAAGTGGGCCATTAAAGATGAATGCTATAGTGAGTTACCAGTTAATGTTTGTAACTTGTAAACTTTTTTATTTTTTTAACTTTATTACAATTTGATTTCCTCAAAGAAAAAACTGAGATTAACAACTTTGATATAACCTTAACATAAATATCTCCTCAGTTCCTTTAAAACATTCTTTTTGAAAATTCAGCATAATTGTTCTGTTTTTCAGCTTCCAGCTACTGTTTTGCTCATTTTAGCTATTTGTTAAAATTTTAGCAATTTTAGTATTTAGATATCATTTAGTTAATTTAAAATTTTTAGCAACGATTACGCTAATTTTAGGTTTTGGCTATTGCTGGGTTGTAGATGACGATGTCATGAAATGCAGACGGGGGGCAGGAAGTAAATGCAGTCCTGTTTCCCTCTGTTGATTCAGCGTCAAAATGCCTAAATTCTGTGCCATGTACGGTTGTTGCAGCCACTCTAATCGGGAAATATAAGTTTTTTTTCGTGTTCTGAAAGTAGTGTGTCACAAGGGAGTTAATAAAAAAAACTTACAGAAAAAAAGACAACAAAAGTGGATCAATAATCTACAGCTAAAAGCAGGAGGTGCAGAAACGAACAATGCAAGAGTTTGCAGTGACCACTTTCTAACAGGTAAGGATCGTATCGTTTAAATCATATTTTCAGATATTTTATTGAATAGTTACTTGAATTTGGGTTTACAGAAGCTAAATAAATTATTTACAAGTAGATCCAAGCACATAGAAATAACAGGGGTTAACTCATTGTTAGCGTTGGCAATAGCATTGTCATTATAGGCGAATTACGTAAAATAGCACAAGTCACTACTCACCTGGGCAGAAACAAATCGACAGACATTTAAAGCTTCTTTGGATCCTAAATGTTTGACCCAACCTGAAACTAAATAATTGTAGCTTAGAGGTTTTTGAAGGCTTTCATCTGGCTTGTTGTATAAGACGAGGTCTGCAGCTCCAGATAGTTTATGTCAATTGCCTCGACGTGAGTAAATCCTCCAGATTATATGACAAGTATTTTTTATTAAGACCATATGGATCAGAAACTAAATGTACGCGTATTGTTTCATGATATCTCGTCTGCGCCAGCCCATTTAAGGCATTAGCGTACTCACTGTAATCCATTTCTCTGTGTTTTGAACCAGGGCAAACCTTTTTCCTGCCCCCTTATCTGACATTCGTGCTTCATCTGGGTCACGAGACTGCAACCCAGCAATAGTCTTGCTGATTTTTGTCTTTAGCTTTCTTTGTGGACTTTTTATCTTAAAGCTGCTATTTTGTCAATTTCAGCTGCTGTTTAGTCTATTGTAGCTTTTAGCCCATGTCTTCTAGTTAGAACTTTTAGCCACAGTTAAACAATATTTAGCTCTTTTGTATGGTTTTGCTCCTTATGCTTATAGGTTCCATTTTGCTCCATTTACATTATCCTTCCATTGTTTCAACTTTAGTTTCCGCTTTTTTGCCAACAGAACAACACACAAAACTTCAAAAAAATCATTCAGCGTTAATGAATGAATGAATGAATTAAATTTATTTCAGACAATTAACAATTTTAAATAATAAATAAATCAATTTCAGAAATACTTCTAACAAACAACCTTATATCACAGTTCACATTGTATTTTCACAAAAAAAGTATTTTCTTTAGTTTGTCAATTAGCTTTTCCTTCTCCTTTTCCTACTATGGAAAGACCTCAATAAATCACTAATTATGGCTTTGAGTCAGCAAGTCTGCCCTTGGACTTTAAGGAAACAATTCTTTCTAATAACTAACATTTACACATAAAAACTACATAAGCAAACAGAAAACAGCCTCTAATCACTGGTGTCAATGCAAAAAAGGAAAGAAAATCTAGCAAAACAAATACAAATAAAATATCAGATTAAAGAGTAAAAGTGTTCCTTAAAATCATCTTTCAACTCTTATTCTGGCTAATAAAATCCTTCTCACACACACACACACACACAGTGACACACAAACCAGACTCCCGTGGGCCTCCTCTCACACCAGAAGGTGCTTTGTCACGTCTTGTGGCTGCTGGGGCTCTCTTCTCATCTCTCTCCACTCTCTGAGCCACGTCTAATTCAATATATGCTTCAAATCCTTTTTCTTACACGCCATTACCACTGCCAAGGCTCCGAGCGGGCCCCAAAGGGTTATTAGGATAACATATCCATTTATTGTGCAAGATACACATTTGGCAAAACAAGGACCCTTCAGAGGAACTTGTCAGAGGGGTTATATTTCTATGTGACAACCATTCGCCTGCTTGATCTTTTTTTTTTGACGCAAATTCTTGTGTCATAGCATCAGCGAAAGTTGCCTTTTTGAATCCCACGTGCAGTTCATTTTCAGTTTGATTCTGTTTACTCTAAAAACAGTTTTGCACTCATTTGAGAAGCCTTACTCAAGCATGAAGAGTTCTTTTTCTTTTTTTTTGTTTGACTATTTCCTTAATTAATCAGCCTTTTAGCTAAATAAAGATATAATGTTCAGGCTCGGGCTGACAGTTAGGAAATATGACTAAAGATCAATGCAGCGCGCCGCTTCAGAACAAGAGGAGTTGACAACTGAATGTCAAATGATATTAGTTTGGAAGCTTAGTCGGCTTGTAATTTCTGTTTGAAACAAACACACGGGTCCAGAAAAATAAGAAACAGATTTTAAAGATGTAAAAGGAAACCGTTAAAATATTTTTATTAAGTAAATTGTCAACCTTCACCATTTTAGAGATCCGTTGAGTTCAAATATTTTTTGTTTATTTACAGGTGTCGCACTGTAAAAAGTCCTGACAGTAAACCTGAACATTTTCCATGAGTTTGATGCTTCCTCAGCATTTTTTCATTTTATTTTATTTATTAGTCAAATGGCTAGAGGCATAAATTCAGCTTTATGACAACTATTGATAAAACAGCATAAATCTGACCTCTCCTTAGTGGACCTTAGTGAAATGAAAAGTACTTAGTTTCACTCCAGTGAGGCTCTGACTAACGGACCAAACTGCCACGTGCATTTATTTGATTTACAAAGCAGAACGTTCGGTGAAGAACTGATCTGAGTCCGTCATGTTCAAAGCTGGAGTATTATGTTTATTGTACTGCAGCCAGACAATTCTCTGTAAAAAGATTTACAATGTTCAATAACTATCAATCATGTCAATCGAATAAATCCTAATAGTTTTTGTTTTTTTCACATGATGCCAGGAAGGAAAATTTTACATGACATCTTCTCAGTTTCAGAACTCCTTAAGGATTTCACCCAACAGTAAAATATGGAAATTTTCTGCCCCTGTGCTCTATTTAGAAAGCATTTATAAAAGTATTTAAGAACGCTTTTTTTCTAGTTGTGATTTATTAGGGTAGACTGACACAATGAAACGAGCCAGATGCAGGAAGGTAAAAACATTAAAGAGAGATTTGTGAGCTGAGGATCTGCCTGAGAGACTTTGACAAACTCCCATTTTTTTAAATAACTGATTTCTGCTATAACACGAACCCAAATCAGAGGAGAGACAGTAAAGTGCAGAGTTAAAAAAAATTTAAATAAAAAAAAAAAACAAGAGGAAGAGAGTGGAAAGTAAATGACTCACTCTTGTCCTGTTCTGGAGGCTCCAGGATGTCACTGTCTGTATCACTGGGAATATGCCAAGGCTGCCTGATGGCCTGTAACTGCTGGTAAAACTCATCCTGAAATGGAAAAGAACACAGCTCCAGAGAGTTGATAAAACACTAAAATTATTTAGCATTTGTGTAAATACCAGTAAAAAAAAAAAAAAAAAAAAAAAAAAAAAAAACATAAAAAACAGCTTAATAATGACTTAACAGTTGAGGAATCTTTGAGACTGTGTTCTCAGGTGTGCATGATAATTATAGTTCTGATTTTTTGAAATGGGGTTCTGTGGAAAGGTAGTTATACACAATATCTTACCTGTCTTAGATAGAGCTTTTAAACACCTCAGTTTGGAAGGTTTATTTCTTACTGATTGGCAGCAAACTATAGCAAAACCAACATAGATTGTTGTAACCTCTAAATAACTCCAATCTCAAAGTGTCACAGTGACTAACGTAAAAGACAATTTTAAAAACTTTTACACATCTGTCACTTTCACAGTACACACTTACTTTATGAAAAATACTTGTACCATGGATTTCCTGCTGAAAAATGCCCCAGGCTACACCTGATGTACTACAGCTAGCTGTTTCCACAGCTATCTCCACTTGCCACAAACAACAAAAACATTTTCTTTTTTGTTTTTTGGGGGGAGTTATTATGCATTTTCCAGGCACATACTTCAATTCTATAGCAATCAAAAATGTTACCTTCTAAATGTCTTGAAATTGCCCTCTGTCTCTTTAAGAACCTCCTACCGTTTCAGGCACTCCCACTTCAGCATGTCTTCACAAAGATGCTTCGGCAGAGGGGTGCTTTGTGGGGCAGCAGCTCAGCTGCAGACTGAGCTCCAGGGAGGAGCTCTGGGTAAAGAGGCGGTGCTTTGTACCAGCAAGGCAGCTCCGCGTGGCATTGATTTCCCAAACGTGCAACAAGAATGTACAACATGTACTGTATAACAAAAAACACTTGTTGTGTTTTTGAAGAGGGAAGGACATAATACCAAGATATAATGCTCAAAAAAGCTAATTTTGCATATTAACCACCCCCCCTTAAAATAACTGTGTAATGCAAATAAATTGAAGTTGTTTTAAGATGGCAGCAATTCACTTTGGTCTTGAACAAAGAACATTTATCAAAGAGCCATCTAAGGCAGGTAAGATATTCATTGCAAAACATCAGAATATTCACTTCAACCTAAAAGAGAAACATATCTTCAGCAGTGAGAAATTTTAAATATCAAATCTAGATGTGTTTCAAAAAAACATAAATCTCTGTAAACTATAACCCAAAAAAAAAAAAAAATCATTATGTGGCTTTCAAATACTGCCTAAACAATTTCTTGTTTTGGAAATAAAAGTTTAATTTGAAATTCTTCAATGATTAAAAAAGGGGAAAAAACACCCAGTTTATGTGTTTGTTTTTCTCAGTCCTCAATACTTAACTCAATTGTTTTTAAATGTTTTTGCTTCTCACTTTCAGTGCCAGATGTGTCAGTTCTTCTGTTTTTGCACTTTGCTTCAGTTTAGATCTTACCCACAGTTGCAGTATTTTATGGCACAAATTGTAAACATATTTAATTTGGTGACTAGATTTAAACTGTCGTCTCTGTCTTGTTTAAAAAAAAAAAAAAAAAATCAATGGCAATGATTACGTAATGGCACCACAAAAACAGGGTTGTAAAATCAATAAACAAAACAAATAAAAATTGAAAATTTTAATCATCCAAAAGGTCAAATTTACCACATAATAATAAGCATTGTTGCAAAATGTGTAATTTTTTCATTGAAAAACCTAATGTCTAAAACTGCTTTAATTGAATTTTAAATAAAGGCAAAAAATGTAGGGGTATTTTCTGTTTCACTTTTTTTCTTCTCTTTTTGCTGATCCTGTATTGTATGGTTTTAAGTTTTGAGGTTTCAGTTCTTCCATAAGGGAACAGGTGGCCTCAATAAAAGCAGACTGGGTGCACTGGAATAAGGTTTTGGAGCATGTCGCAAGGTGTCAACTGGTATAACTGTCAAAAAGTACACAAAGGGACTGTAAAGCTACTGGCCGTCATTAAGAAAGCCTTCAAAAACAGCTCCGATTTAACAGGGCTGCTGTTAAATAAATCATGAAAGGAAAATATGAAGAGAGATCCCTCTGAAAGTAGTTCTTTAACGCCAGGCTCATTTTTCCAAAACGAAATGACATCCTAACTGTACAGACCTCCACGACGCTCTGCAAAACCCCACACGGAGCATGTGTTTTTTAAATGGGGTCGAGCACGAGCTCCGGCTTCATCCGTCTGTGTAAAAATGCTCATGTTCTGCAAGGCAGCTTTTCTGAAAATACAGTTTATGCCATTATTCTAACCTTTTATCATAGTGAGGCAGTTTCTCAAAGGTTTATCTCTTGTTTAAACACTCGTTTCACTGCAACCTTATAAACAAATCATCACAAAAAGGCTATTTCTATTTCAAAAAATAGTTCAAAAAGTGGTGTTTTGTGCCCTCTTAAAGTATCTGCCCCACAAAAAGCTCCAGCCAGGAGACAAAGATTTTAGGATTGCCACAGAGGCACGAGAAACCAGCGAGATTGTTTCTGTCTAGAGGTTAAGTAAATACACAAAAAGTAAGTGCAAAAATAACAATTTGTGGTTTATGTGCTGGGCTTTTTGTCTGCACGGCTCATACTTTCTGGAGTCTTGTCATGACTATCTTCAGGCAGTCACGGTGCTGTGCCAGAACTTCCCCTGTCCATGAAACAGTCGACAGGAATGCATTTTCACGTCCACACACACATTTTTTAAATAGATT
This sequence comes from Cynodonichthys magdalenae, assembly GCA_031762555.1. NCBI lineage: Eukaryota > Metazoa > Chordata > Actinopteri > Cyprinodontiformes > Rivulidae > Cynodonichthys > Cynodonichthys magdalenae. Next base: position 13,412,510 of record JARVJO010000165.1, on the reverse strand, counting down.
TGTAAAACCAGAATACCCATACAGATTTTTTTTTCCTTCCTAGAAAAAGGTCAAGTTTATTGTTTAAGGTTTTATGCTTAGATAACTGGTGGAAATGTGATACAAGATGATACTTTAGAAAGGGGACATATGTAAATTCTATTTTTTCAGCCGTTATAGTATATTATAATGTATTTTGTTGTGTACTTAGAGTCTCCATCAATGTAGAAAATTTTAATTTAGTTTCTACAGATGAAACATAGATATCTTTATATTCTTTTAGGGTCATATTTTTTAACCCATTTCATTTTCTCATTCATTTTCTGAACTATTACATCAGTATTTGGGACGGAACTGCCAAATAAGGTCTGGACTTATCAGTTACAATTTGGTGGTCTTCACTCCTCTGGGTCTGGGTCAGACTCTGGGTCTTCCCTTGTTGACATCTTTAAATTTATTTGTAAATGCAGAAGTTGTAAAAGTGTGAAGCGCCTCGTTTGGATTTAAAGAGACAGTATCAAAACAAGCTGATCTGAGACACACCTCAGAAAAAGAGTGATAGAGGGGCTTGTGGAGTTACAATAAGGAGGAATTCAGACCAAAGCATTGCAGTTCCACTTTACATAGATCCCAACTGAATGATTTAAATGCATGACATCTCCTTTAATGTTGAGTTGTAGCTGTAGCCAGTAGCTGCCTTCATAAACTATCTTTAAATTCTTTTCTTCTTTTTTTATTCTCATCTATCCTCATGTAGGCTTTTCTTATCTTCTTTTTTAAGGGTAGCGCCTCTTTGTGGCTGCAGGACCAGTGGCACCTGTTATCCCATGTTTGTGTGCGTTTTTTGTGTCTCTTTTAAATGGGTTGTTCCAAACTGTAATTTCCCTTTGGCATCAAAAAAGTTTTTTTATTTTTTTTATTAAATAAATAGGCTTTTAAAGCAATCTTGCACAAAACAAACATGACCGATACAGTACCCACTTGTGTAAGTGTGAGTTATGAACACAAAGTGAAAACAGGTTTCTGTTTGGGGTCTTACCTCAGACAGATATGCCCGAAGGCTGGCACCAAGGCTGTCTGTAGTACTCAACCCTGGAGGGGTGAGCAGCGGTCGAGGCAGTATCGGCTGACTTGTGGGTGTCACGGGGCGGCTTCGAGACCTCCTGAATGTCACCTCTTTATGAGATCCAGTGTTAAATGTGGAGCGTGTCAGTAAGCTAGTTGGGGTCAGGGGCCTGCTGGGGGTTCTAGGGGTTTGAGTCCTACTCCCAGGGTTGCTGGGAGACCTAGTCCGACCCATAGTCAGGGATGTGGGCTTGGGGCTTAGCAAGGGAAGGCCGACGCCACAAGGGTTGGCTGAGAAACTGGGAGACTGAGGTCTGGAGACGAGGCTGGCCAGAGGAAGCGTTTCAGGTAGAGGTCGGTGGTGTAAAGTGTTGTGGACTAGACTGCCATGAGGATTATTGGAGCTCCGAGAGGTCATCTTCCCGACTTCTGCCAGTTTGGCCAGGTCCTTTTCAACCTCTGTTGAAGAGAGGGTGAGAAGATCCAAACATTAAACTGCTTGATTACACAAGG
>JARVJO010000165.1:13355795-13371232 GCA_031762555.1 Cynodonichthys magdalenae | reverse complement strand
TGTTAGAAGTATTTCTGAAATTGATTTATTTATTATTGAAAATTGTTAATTGTCTGAATTGTCTGAAATAAATTTAAATTTAATTCATTCATTCATTCATTCAATTCATTCATTCATTCAAAGTTCTCCAGAGCATCTCACCAATGAAGAAGCAGTAAGTCAGGAGGTTGACTGGATCGTTTTTCTGACAGTGACTTGTTTACTTCCTCAACTTTCCCAATTCACATGCTGAAGTGTCTTTAAGGCTACAAAAACCCACGCTGACTCCAAGTGTGTTTCTCAGGTTAAAGTTGCATGTAATAAAACAGTTAGCTTAATAAGGGCATTATAATCCCTACCAAAAATCTATTAGAACAAAATAATGCAGTTTTTCCCCACTTCCTCTGAAACAACACGTGTCACTACTATCTACTATAATCAATTCTTCAGCAGGGAGACAGTCACCACAGAAGAAACCTCTCTGGAGAGCATCGTGACCCGACCCTGACAGAGAATCAGAAATGACCTTGCTGCATTGTTTCATCTGAATTACAGCCCTGGATGGTGGAGTAAAGGCCAAGGGAGAATAAACCTGAGTTGTAGAGTTATGATTGAGGAGAGCTATCACAGCCCACCAACATCCTGCTTTATAGTTGTATCTATCACTATTAAGTACTGCTGCCTTGGGTCATGACTGTATGATGCTGATGCAGAAGATGAAAGACCTTGCTGTTTTGTAATTTCAAAGTATCTTTTACTTAAAGCTGGAGGGCGGGAAAAAAAACTAACAATATTTGTCTGTGAGATGTATGGGGTAAATAAAAAGGCTTAAAAATGTCTCAGGGCCCAATGTTGGATTTAAGGTTAAATCCAACAGTTAAATGCAGACTGTTCTATTTAACATTAAGTCTAACAGTACGTCTTCAAACAAATGCTTTGAAATTCTTCCTTTTCAAATTTAAATCATACAGTTGGGGTCTTTATAAAGTGGAACTGCAAGGCTTTGGTCTGATTTCCTCCATATTGCAACCCCACAAGCCCCTCTTTCACCCCTGTATTTGAGATCAACTCGTTTTGACACCGTCTCTTTAAATGCAAATGGCGTACTTCACACCCTGCCCCCCTCCACCTCGTTTGGCCATTTTTGTAGTTTGATAGAGATACGATTAGCAAAATTCTAATTTTCTGCACTCCTAAAGACTCAAAGTACACAATAAAATGCATTTATCTGATATGTCCCCTTTAAAATATAACAAAAATATTTGTGCATTGTGTGTTTAATAAGGCAACAAAATATTTCTCTTTGAATTAATCCATTTATATTCTTCACAAGTGTTTCATATTGCAAACGATCTGGGTGTTCTGTTAATTGTGTGAGTGATTGAGCTAATTGAGTGAAGTATTCAAACAAAAGGGGCCCTTTTTCATTATTGTTTTTGATTGTGCCTAAGCAATTATAAAAAAAGACTAAATAAATCAAGAGAGAAAAAAAGCATGCAACATCATTAAATGGGCTTGAGAAGCATCCAAACTATACAAAATGTGCACGGACAACAAAAATCTCTCTCAAACGTCAAAAAAGGAGTTAAATTTAGACTTTTGGAAAATAAAAGAATGAAATGGCTCGACTGTTTAGACTGAGTTACAAGATGTGACTACATACAAAATGAACAAAGTCTTCTAATGTGGTGGCGCTGAAGTTCCTCAGTTTGCTCAAAAACATGAAAGAACGGTTTGAAATGCAGACATCTTACATTCAGTCCTACAACATCTTCACTGTTTAGTTATTCCTGTCAGTCTCAGCTAAATGCAAACTTCTATTTGACATCTATGACAACATTTAGACATCTACAAAGTTTGCCCCTTTAGACTGATTTGAACCCAATTTTAATCCTAATTTCTTAAGAACAATTTAAATGTGTTTGAGTCTAAAAGTGCTTACTGGGCAGAAAAAAAGCCCGTTTAGAAGTAATGGCTCGTTTGGCACCCATTGACCTGAGCAGTGCAAATGTCAGACACTATCTTTTGGCCCAAATGGATTTTAGAGGAAATCTCGTTTTATATGGGATTTCCTCTAAAGTATGGAGCATCTACTCACATATTGGCTTAGAAGATCAATATAATGTAGCAGAAAAAAACAAAACAAAAACATATTTCACTGATTCTCAGCTGTAGATAAAATGATCTAAAATATTAACACATAAAAAAACAAAAGGTGTAGAAAAAGCTTCAGTCCACACCTTCATACTGATTTAGATTTATAAACAACAGCAACAAGCGTTTTCCTTCGAAGTAGCAACACTTTAAACGATGTGAACATTTAGAGCAATAGTGTGTGCAACCTGCAGGGGTTTTACTGCCACACATCAACGTGAGCCCCTTTCTCAATCTGGCAGCAAAGATCCAGCTAACAAGCAGAAAAGCTGTGACAGAAGTGCAGAGAGCAAAACCATACGTAGATCTCATGTCATCACAGAGCAACAGACTGCTTGATGGACACTGAGCTCGCTGTAACTGTAGCGTGTTCAATAAACACGCCGTGCGCTCATATCCATCCAAAGAAAGATTACACGGCCGCCATTTGTTAACTATCTGAAAAATCAGTTTGCATAAAAGCCGAAGTTTCTCAAATAGCCATTAGATGTGCTTTGAATTGAATTCTGTGCCGCCTGCTGCTTGTGCATATGTACGCACAGTATGCGACTTCAAGCTGTTTTAATTAAGAGAGTCACCCCTGCTGATAAAGATCACTAATTCAAAAGAGACAAAATTTAACAAGTGACTTCAGCACATTCAGCACAACCTTTTTTCCCCACAACCACAGTGACCAGATTACACAATGCTGCAGTGAGGGTGATCTCACTAATTATTGCTCCTGTTTTGTTATTTCAACAAATTCCGAGAAACCCTGCCGATGGCAAATTCAACACGGATAAATCACCTGATTTTTTTTCCATTGATCCCTTAAATAGGGAAGCTTATGTGAAGAACATTATTTTATCTGATTTTGTTCCTAATTTTATTATGATCTGAGACGTCAAAGTATGTTTATTATAGCGTGCGTTGACACTCGTCTTTGTCACTTAACTTATTTTTGCACTGTTATTGGTTGAGGGTCTTTGTCTACAAAACAAATGTCCACATGGTTTGTATTAAGTGGTATTCATTGTATGGATTTGCAGGACACATCAAATGGATTTGATGTTGCAGTTTGGTGACCTGAGCCTTTTTAAACAGGATTTTCCACTTTTTCTGCTACTTTTACTGCATTTCTAATGTAGTTTTGTTTTTAGGATACAAGATGCTTCCAGAAAAAAGCAGAAGGTAAATCATTTCTGCAAATTTCATGGCAATATTTTGAAAATTAAGAAAGTTATGAGCAAGAATTGAGGGGGGGGAAAAAAAACCAAAAAACCAAGGTGAAATGGTCACAAAGGTCCGATTTGTTCAGACATGAATTACAGCAGAAATCATGAGGTTGATTTCTCAAACAAAAACATCCATACCTTCCTTAATACTTGGGATAATTTCATAATTCTGGTGTTATTTTAAAAGGTTTTTAGTGTTCTTTTTGAATTTACTGTTAGATTTGATATTGGTGCGGTATAAAAATTGTATCCTCATCCCCATTCACTTCGACAGTAGGTTTTACCTCATGGGTTTCTGGTCAGAATATATGCAACCATTTTTGAAAGTTGTAGTCCAAATACATTATAACTTATATTACTGGCTGTTTTGTGTGGTTAACATCAGTCTACTGTCTACAAACTCACAGGCAAAAACATGATCACCATGATTTCATGGCTACATGTGATGAAAAAGCTTAAATCTTTGCCTGTGTTTGTGAGCAGTTTAGGTTTGTGAGATTACCCAGAAGCTCCATAGCGTCGTCCTCGTCCTCGATCTCTTCCTCCAGGACAGAAGGGATGTGACTGTTGACCGAGTTAAATGAGTCCTGGGACAACATGGCAGCCAGGAGCTTCTTGTGATGCTGCTGCTGCTCCTTTAGCCCTTTGCTCTTGGTCTCCACCTTCAGGCTGAGGAGGGAAATGCAAAACAGAGCAAGCTAAATACAGAGCATTTAAAAAAAAATAAAATGGATTACTTACTATTTTTTAACATGTAAGCCATTGTTGCTCAGCTAAATGTATTTTAAACATGATCACAGTTTATTAAGGAAATGTAGGTCTCAAATAAAAACAACTCCTTTTGCCATCATGTCTTCATCTTCTTATCCGTGAGGTCTGAGCAGTTAGGTTTCTAGCCAGAACAAAGCATAGTTTTTGCCTTTAACAACTATATCCTGCCGTCACCCACGTGTTCAGACTGCATGAGTGAGTGCGGGGTAAAGAGATGAGATAAAACGCCATGCAGTCACTGTAAGCATCGTGCAAAAGTACACATTTCTGTAAGACTGCTGATAAAAGATGAGATGAGGTGACGAGCAGCAGAGCGATGTTTGAACTACTGACCACAAAATAAAAGAGTTAAGCGCATGAATCTTAAAAAAAACTAATAAAAACCTGCTTAAAGCATAAACTTTCTTCAGCATGAGAGCCAACAATCAGCTCAGAGCAGACAAACATGGGGAAAAAAAGAAATTTTTTAACATCAGAGAAACTCAAAGAAGAATCTAAAAACCAGGATTCGTTTCTTTATTTACTTTATGAGTCATAAAGAGCAGGACTGAGTTTCAGCTTCATTAAAACGTATTTTCTGTTAAGTTCTGTTTTACTTAAAAGTCCATTTCAAAAGCAGAAGTGAACGCCTCATCCTTGATGGAGCCATAAAAGCAAACATTTAAATTTTTTAAAAAGGACTGGTTTTTGCATTACCAACATCTTGAAGAAATTAATTTTCCTGCTCCGTCTGAAGGTGTGGACTGTTGGACCGGAGGGGTGTTCATTTGATGCTAATCTTTGTTTAATGACTCCTATTTGCAGGTAATAGGAAAGGGTCAAAAGATGACTGATGCAGCGTTTCATCATCCCCTCTGTGGGGTTTTTGTGCTCATTAGATTAGTTAAATTCTGCAAAAGCCATTTTCAACACTGGTTCTCTTTTTAACGGTAACATTAGAATCACCTTCATTTTCCTTTGAACATGAAGGTAAATTTTTACACCATGAGGATAAAATACATCATAAAGTACAAAAAAAAAAAAAGGGAGGACATGATTAGAAATGTTTGTTTTGTCAAGATGAAACAGAAATTTTAATATCTTAAAATAATTTAGTTTGCTTTATCAAGATAAATGATTTAAACATTTAGTTATTTCAACTTTGAATTTGTCATTAAATACATGAACCTATTTTGAGTTCATGATTAAACAAAGACTTAGTTCTTCATTAGAAATCATGGAAGTCTTTCTGGTGATTGATTCAAGCTGAAAATGTCAACACTAATTAACGTCCATCCCTGATTTACACACTACACTGTTAGAGGTCAGGAGTCGTGACAATGATACTGAATGATGTAGCTGGTGTTAACTCAAGAACGCCTCATTTCTCAAATATAATTTTGTTATCTCAAGAAAACACGATGAAACTAACTCAAGACAAGATAACAGAATTATCAGCCTTTGAGCTTAAAAACCAGCAGTTGAACCACTTTAAGGTCAATGAGTGGTGTCCATGTTCACACAGGTAAAGTTCAAAGGTTTGTAGATTAAAACAATTAACACGCACAAAAGCAAAATGTGAAACCACAGAGAGTGACCTACTTAAAGCCAGCATGGATTTATAGGAGGGCACAGCTAGTTTTTTATTTATCTGTATTTCACCAGGCAAATCCCATTCAGGTCACAGATCTCTTTTGCAAGGAAGGCCTGAAGGCAAACTAAGGTGCATGTTTTTATTGGTTTATGAAACATCTGGAGAAAATCCAGGCAAGCACAATACAGAAAGACCCCGGGTCCAAACCAGGATCAAACCATCTTGCTGCGAGGCATCAGTGCTAACCACTGATCCATCATGCTGCCTGTTTGTAACAGCTTTCCACTGAAATCAAATGATCAGTTTAAGCCTCTAGATCAGAGGTGTCAAACTCATTTTCACTGGAGGGCCAAATGAGTGTCAAGGTGGCCCTCAAAGGGCCAGTTGTAATAAACTTCAATGTTTCGTATTTAGCTTTGACTAAACAGAAAACTTCACAATTATTGTCCCGTTGTTACAACTGAGCACTGCTATCAAATAATAACTGAGCTCTATGTGGTATTTCCTGCATAGAAACACTGTTAACACGTCCTCTTATAAACAATGAAAATGAATACAAGTACAACTGATTAAATGTGAAATAAATAAATAAAACAGAAATACTAGGAAAAAAAGTAAAAGTAAGAGAGTTTTATTTAAAGTTGAGTTGTGGTAAGAATTGAATTCTGAACTCTCCCACCTTCCAACAGGGAATTCCCATGTATAATCAACATGCATTATGGGAGATGTAGTTTATGGTTAATGCTGATTTTAAAGCAGCTTATTGTGAGACATTAATACAGGGAGGGCTATACAACTAAATTGTTCAGGGGGGGGCACAGCTCAGGGGCAGGACAAGTGTTTCTATCTTTCACTTTTTAAATGTGTTTATTTTGTTGCATTGAATAAAAAATTAAAAGTTTATTATTGATATCAAAACTATTTTCATATTAATTATTTATACCAAACAATGACTTCGCGTACATGTGGGTTTCATATTGTTTTTGTACCGTTTGTTTATTTATTTTGTAGAGATTTTTGGCCAGCCGTAGCACAGAAATGGCTGCAATAATCAGTAAATTTTGCAGGAATGTCAATGTGTCCGACCTAAACTGCACCAGCCAACAGTTTTACAATAGAACCCATATTTGAGGAGGGGGCTCCATCTGAAGGGTTGGTGTCTGGACTAACAAAAACGCTTATAACTCAAAAACTAGTCAACATAGTAGCTTCAGATTTTTTTTTTCTGCTGTTTAGCTTTGATGAAGGACTATCCATCGAGCCCACCAACTAGCACCCCCAACACCCTCTGGACCCCCACTCAAAACTTGACTTCTGTGTTCTGGTGCATTATGTGCACGGGTCATATATGCTACACCTGTGAGGTATCTTGTCAGTCTTTATATTCATAGGGGGGGGGTTAGTTTATGCATCTCAATGTGACATTTTAGTTTGTTAATAAAACATAAATGATGTGAAAATAATCTGAACACTGAACACCCCAAAAAGAATCTGATGGGAGCATCTTCAAAATAAAGTAATTATATTTCGGGTCTGATGTCTGAATAAAACTTTAGTCCTCTGATTTTTACCCTGTAATCCAGTCATACAGTAACCTAATGAGATTAACTGCATGTGTCAGCTGAGGTCCTGTGATTTATGGTTTTATATTCTTCCCTTTTTTAATTAGCCACATCAACACACACTATTTAAAAAGTTCCCACAGCTCTCCTTACTGTAGATTTCACCTCTATTCACAGCTTAACTTAAACACTAACCTTCAACAATTAACTCAGCAACATCTGACAGAGACAACTGAATTATATGAAAATAAAATCGTTATTTTACGAACATGAATTTAAAACGTAGGTAAGTTTTTAAGTGACTCGCTGCACGTCTGGGTTTTACAGTCAAAGTGAGACCATTATTTTATATCAGGCAAAATTCCTTTGACTTACAGTTTGCAGAAATTAGGTTAGCTTTAATTTGAATTTGGGTTGAGGCGGTTTCATGGCAACCATGTTTGATCGCACCTTTGAAATGGGATTATCTGAGCCATTCAGATGGGTAGTCCTCAGGCAGCCACACTCAGAAGAACCACTAGAGCAGCTTTGTTATTTTTGTTCAAAGTTCCCAGCTTCACACATGTGTATGACCACAAAGATGCAGTGGCCTGACCTGTGAGCCGGGCTGTTGTCTCGGCTCCAACACACTTCAGTTTTGGTTCGAGGGACCGGGGGGTGCAGCATCTCTGCAGCCAGTGGGTCTGCGTCGTTGTCCTCACGGCCGACCCACTCACCCACCACTCGAGGGCGCAGGACTGCATTGTATCCCAAAAAGGTCTAAAAACAAAACAAATAAAAAATGACCAGTGGACTTATGAAACTAATTAAAACGTCTACATATTTTTCAGAAAGCTGTTTTTAATCACAAGATTTTACACATCAAAGCAAAAATGAACATCAGCAAATACTGTAAGGGAGTTTAGAAATGCAGACTCTGATTCCTGCACACATTTACACATCAATGCAAAAATCCAAAATATCTCTGCTTATCGTGACTAAATCCTGCTTGGTTTGGAACTCAATAGCGTTAGCATGATGAAAGCGTGTGCATAGCATTCATTACATTTCAATCAGAACAAAGAAAACTGTTGGAAATGTAGTCGCTCCACTACGCACAAAAGACGTGCAGCGTTTCTCATCCATCATTTCTGAATGATCCGTCCAGCTTCCGCTGGCCAGACTCTGCTTTATTGTGCTGGGAGAGAACTGGGACTCATTGCTGACAAAGACCGTGCTCACTGCTCAGGCAAGGTTTTTGCAAAAAAGACGTTGAGCGAAGAAGCAACACAGAGGGAGATGTAAGACAGGATGGCTGAGAAATCTCACTCCCACAAAACAATTCATCAGCAGCAGCAGAGCTGTGCTGATCTGTCCACCAAGTTATTTGATGCAGTTTGGAGAAACTGACAGAACAGGACTTCATTTCCTCACAACTTCAACATCATTAGATAATGAGTTTTATAGAGAGAAACACATTCATATTGTGCCTACCTGGTCAAGCTCATCAGAAATGGCAATGCCTGCAGGAAAATACAGAAAGGTTGAAAACACAAGCAATTCGGAGCTGCTAAGTTTACTACGTTGATTCCTCAAAGTTGTAAACTTCAGGTGTACAGTGAATGAAAGCCTTTGATGTCTTTAATTTTTGAATAATTTCCGTTTCACTCAATCCTAACAAGAACCAAGCACCAACAGTAAAGGCTGAGTTCCATTCCAAATTGCCTAAATGTAAACATCATTTAACTTTTACATTTAGATTTACACATTTGGATTTAGGATTTTATATTAACATTTTTTTTTAAACATTTGAATTTAACATGCAATTAAAAAAAATTTGCAAAATATAAGAACAGAGAGCTAAATAAAAAAAAAATGTTAGTGGAAATTCTTTACACTTAGAAAGTGAACTGAATAATGAAAATGTGTTAGTGACATTTTTTAACATTCTGTTCTAAACTTGGCGCCTCATACATATATTCATGAGATATTTTGCTAACAGATTAACAAAACAAACAGACAGACAGACATGGGCAAAACCATTATTATCTCTCTTTACCTTTCAGCAGCAGGTGATAATAAAGGATTTTGTAAAACACCTGACTGTAACTGGACTTGATATAGAAGCCCAATATTTATGCCTCATTAGTTTAAATGTTCTCTCTAGAATCTATTTTTGGCAGCAGGGAAATGCTAAATTATGGCATCTGTATGGTGAAAGCACTCATGGTGCATAACAGCTCTGAAATGATATCTTCTGCCTTAAAGCACCACTTTTTATCATCTGTTTTATGATTGGTGGGCTCATAATCTGCTAAATAGACATCATAATACAAGATGTAAAATTGAACATTAGGATGGTATATTGTTTTAAAACAGTTGGAAGAAGAAATATTGCTTAACAATAAGGAAAATAAATACATTTTCATATGATGTATTTTTTTTTTAGTTTGTTCACATTTATTTTAAACATGTATAAAAGTAGGGTTTTATTTATTTTTTAAATAAATTTTTTTAAATTTATTACTGCCATTAAAATCTAAATTTTTTTATTGAAACAATTTCTTAGTTTAAACACCTAATTTATTGTAATCAAGGCTGAGGTTGCGAGTTCAAGCCCATGTTACGTCTAATTGTTCATTCAGCGTAAAACTCACTGCAGAAGAGAGCAGCTGAAAGAAAAACAATTAGATTCTACTGTTAGTAAAATATAGGTTTATAAGATTTCCAAATCACCAAATCCACCTATTTACAAAATCCCAACATTTTCAAGTCGAGGTTGTAAACATTCCTGTTTACTTGGTGATTCAGCAAAACTTTTAACAGATAGCAAAAGTATTGACAGAAAATCCTCACGCTGCAAAGCATACAACCAAAAAGTGCAAAAATACTTTTCAAAAATAAAATAAGCTCAATTTAAAAAAAATCTGTAGATGAATAAAAATGAAATATTCAGAGCTGCAACATTCTGCCAAAAAGAAGGCATCATTCACTCAGATACTTTTCAGATCTTTTTCTTTATAACTGACCTGAAAACAAACTTCAAAAACAGCCTAATTTTTTATAAATGAGTCCATCTTTAGTCTACAAGAAAATCTAATGATTTGTTTCTAAAAAAAAACAAACATAAATGATTCACAGACTCAGCTGAGTGGAGATGGAATGAACTGAGCTGGGTGTGATGGAAGCAGGGACCGGTCCACTCACTGCGGGACAGGCTCTCCAGGGCTTTGCCGAGCTTCTTGCTCTCCTGCAAGATGTGGCTGAGCTCATCGAAGTCGCGGCTCTCCCTCCAGTCCCAGGACGGGTACTCCACTGACCTCGGCACTGGACGGCACAAACACAACCTCTGAAGGCAGCAGCTCTGATAAATTTTGCGAATGTTCAAGAAAAAAAAAAAGAAAAGAAAACAAAAATGCATCCAAGCCGAACTGTAAACGCCACGGCTTGTTTGTACCCTCTGTGTGAAGTGAAGTAGAGCTCTGGCACAGAAATCATCACATTGCTTCCAGAGGCACAGAGCTCACTGGTGTGAGGCCAGGGGACAGAGCCTGTCAGCTTCTTTGATTCCCAAAACAACTCAAAACAGGAGCAGGAAGTGACCCACATACCCCGAAATGAAGCTGCCACTGTCTTCTTGTGCAATCCACAACCATTAAAGAGGACATATCCTGTAAAATCCACATTTTTAGCTGGTAAATACATTTTGTTGTGTACTTGGAGTCTCTAGGAGTGCAGAAAAGTTCAATTTAGTCTCTCCTGGTGCTGCAGAGATATCTTTATATTCTGTTTGGGGTCATATTTTCTTAACCCGTTCAGTTTTTTCTATTTTCTATGACGTTTTCTGAATTATTACATCACATTCTGTGACAGAACTGCCACATAAGGTCTGGACTTACCTGACTACAGTTTGGTGGTCTTCGTTCTCCTCTGGCTCTGGGTCAGACTCTGGCTCCAACATGTGAGGCTGGATGGACAAGTCTTCCCTTGTTGACATCTTTTAATTAAATTGTACATAAAATGTCTCTGCACTGCTAGAAAACTAACCCCCTCTCTCAAACCGGAGAGGACTGGTCTAGAAGCAGGAGGGGGGCGGGGCTTGGGGCACCTTAAAGGGACAGTATTAAAACCAGCTGCTTTGAGACACACCAGAAAATTAGTGAAAATAGGGGCTGGTATAGTTAAAGTAAGGAGGAATTCATTGTAGTTCCACTTTATATAGACCCCCAACTGAATGATTTAAATGTGAAAAAGAAGGATTTCAAAACAGAATATGGTTACTTTAAAAGGAGACATTTCATGCTTTTAAATCCTTCTCGCCCCCCAACTTCCAAAGTGGTTTATTCCAGTTTGATAGAGAGGTTTATGACTATATAGGGGCACAGAAACTTTTTATTTACAAATTAAAATAATTAAAAGATGTGAACAAGGGAAGACTTGTCCATCCAGCCTCACATGTTGGAGGAGAATGAAGACAACCAAACTGTAGTTTGTAAGTCCAGACCTTATTTAGAAGCTCCATCGCAAATACTGTTAGGTAATAGTTACAGAAAACATCATAGAAATGAAGAAAACTAAACGAGTTGAAAAATATGACCCAAACAGATTATAAAAATATCTACGCAGCAGTGAGAGAAATTAAATTCACATTTTCTGCACTCCTAGAGCAAAATGCATTTAACAGCTAAAAAAAAGTGGATTTTGCATATGTCTCCTTTATTTACACACTTTTGCATTCAAACACTATTAAAAGAAAAGAGCAACAGTTTTCATGGATTACTTGTGATTCACTCGTCTCCATCGTTCTTATTCTCCTCTGTCTAAACAAACACTGAAAACAGAACTTCGCTTAAAAGGATGATTTTCCTGTGTGTGTAAATGTAACATATACAGAACATCTGCTGACAGGTACGGAAAGTAAGCTTTACCTCGAACACAAATTAGTTTAACGCTTGACAGCAGTGCTGCTACAGTCTGTTTCCTTTGCCCTTGTTTACCCTGACTAACTAAGCTGCTTGGCACCAAAACAACCATAAATACGCAGCAAATGTTTCTGCCAAATCCAGACTGAAGATAAAATATATTTTTTCATTAACTTTGGCTAAAAAAAAAAAAAAAGAGGCCTTTCTGTTTTCTCCTCGGCAGCAGCAAAAGATTGTGCTGTATCTTAATCTCTTAGATTACAAAAGGTTAAGCATTTAGCTCTGACAAGATCTGTCCGTTTAAAGACTCGGTCGAGGAGAAATGAGGCCAAAAACTCTTCAACCCTCTGCACAAAAAGGTGCACTGGTTTTATTCAGAGATTCAGTGTATCGGTGCATCCTCAACGTGTTGCTTTTGAGTGGCAGTTCTTCTGATTGCAAAATTTTTATGAGCTCTGCAGGTATGTATTTTTAATGTAATCCGAGTTCAAAGTTTCAAGGCTTCTTCTTCTGAAGGGACAGCAGGGACAAGGAATGAGCAATGAACTTTGAATATTCTAAATCTAGTTGAAACACTAAAAGAAACATTAAAAGAAAAAAAAAAAACATGGACATGAGGGGGGCATGAAACAAAAAACAACTCTGATCATCTTTCTACCAGTAGTTGGAGTTAATTTTGAAGGATACCACATCGCAGTAGCATATTTGACCCCCGCACGTACACAAAGCACCAATGCACCAAAACTCAGAACTAACCAAAACAGATTTATTGTTTTTGGGTGGGGGTCCATTGAGGGTGGGGTAGGGCTCATTGTTGGGCTCGACGGATAGCCCATCATCAGAGCTAAACAACAACAACAACAAAAATTTGAAGCTGGGGTGAGTAAACTTTATTTCACTAAAATTAAATTTACGTACGTAAAAAAAAAAAGACACGAACTCACCTGGACCAAAGACTGAAGACGACAAAACTGTAGTTAGGAAGTCTAGACCTTATTTGGCAGTTCTGACGCAAATAACTTGATGTAAAAGTTCAGAAATCATCATAGAAAACAGGAAAACAACTGAAAAGGTTAAAAAAATATGACACAAACAGAATATAAAGATATCTATGCAGCAACAGGAAAGACTAAATTAAACTTTTCTGCAATCACAATGCATTAATGGCTAAAAAAATAAGTGGATTTTGCATATGTTCCCTTCAAAAAAGGCCTTTCTTTAGGAGCACTTATAACATTTAGATCAACTCAATGTCTTATGTCTGGGTTCACCTCTTCGCTTGTTGTCTTTTTTGCTGACATCATGTGCTCCTCTCCACTCGCTTCCCCACAATTGTGGCCGCAGCTGAAAATAGACTTGGTCTGTCAGTGACAGAGCACCATGTTAAATTATGGAAGCGGTCTGTGGCTCTGATTCCTCCCCATTTGACCCAAACCCACTGCCTCTGATCTCATGCTTCATTCTACCGTCACAGTTATGGTCATTTATCTAAAAACCACAAAAAAAAAAAAAACGTTTCTGTATCAATTCTGCATGTACGCCAGAAACTTGTGAATAATTTACTTCAGCGTGTTGCAGGAAGAAAAGTATAAAGTGTAATTTTCTAATGAACCCATCTGAAAGGCACTGGGAGGATGGAAGGAGGGTGCTGTGACTAACTTTAATTAGACATAATTACATCGAATTAAATGAAGTTTAAAGTCAATAGTGCGTATAATTGGGAAACAAGTGATGCAACAGGTTTTAAAACTGTGCAACTTTGTGCCACAAAGTGGATCGAGTGGGTTTCTGTGATCAAAAGAAATTAAAAACAAGTGAAAGAAAACTTGTGATGGTGCTGATGTTAAACTTACAGGATTTTGATTCTGGGGAAGGAGGGGAGATGCTGGAAACAGCCAGGTCACTCTTTGATTTCTTCGGTTTCTTTGGGGTAATTTGCCACGGCTTCTCAAAGTTGCTGTACTCTCTGCGAGGATTTTTGTTTTCTGTTAGGAGAGATGAGAAATATTCAGAATGATAAAAAGGTTGAGGTCGGAGACAAAGCTGATTTTAGGGATTTCTTTATAAATAATGGTTTTCAATGATTAAAAAAGGCAGGTCTAAACCCCTGTAAAATGTTTCTTCCACTCCCCCCCCCCCCCCAGTAGGGTTGGATCAGTAGAGACACACTTTCTGTTCTTCCACAAATGTTTTGGCCCCAGGTCTAGGCTCTTGCTGAGTTTCTCAACAACTTTGACCGACCTCGTCTAAACCAACTCCTGTGTTTTGTTGGCCGTGTTTGATGTTGTTGACTTGTTGAAATGCAGGTTTTAGCCCCAGAATGAGAACTTCAGCTCTCTGGAAAAGGTTTCCACTCTGGGTCAACTTATTTTCCTGCTTCCATCCCTCCTCTGTCCTCACTTACCTCCTGGTTCCTTCAGTAGAAACAAACCTTTACAAAATAATCCCACCACCTTAGACTGTAAAGGTGTGTTAATGATCTGCTCTGTGCCCATGCTCCTCCACACACTCACCTTCTGAGCTTCAATCTTTTATATTATAGCAGATTTCTTTGCTCATCTTCTAAGAGTTTTCAAAGAGCTAATTTCAGAGCGTTTACCATGACGGCCTGACTGATGGGGCTTCTGATCACTGGATTACAAAAACATTTTCCATCTTACAAAGGCTGCCTTGTATTTGAGTATTTTAAACTCTGCAGACTAGATATGCATCGATTCTGCTTTTATGGCTGATACTGATTTTCCAATTTTCTTTCAATGGACTAACCCATACAAAAAAAAAATCATACACATTAAAGATTATCTGAGTGTCTTAAAACAAAAAAAGATTCTCAAAGAAACATTATAAACTGACAACATGAACTGTTGCCAGCACTTGTCTTGTTTTAATCCTGTAGTTTTATAGAAAATTCTCTCAAATCTGGATGAAATATGGCACATATTAAAGGTTGTCTTCTTTTTGATTACGCCAAGTTTGTAGATACATATGACACCAGAAGGGGTACAAAAACATTTTAGGTACCATTAAT
Source organism: Cynodonichthys magdalenae (assembly GCA_031762555.1). NCBI lineage: Eukaryota > Metazoa > Chordata > Actinopteri > Cyprinodontiformes > Rivulidae > Cynodonichthys > Cynodonichthys magdalenae. Next base: position 13,356,050 of record JARVJO010000165.1, on the reverse strand, counting down.
TTATTAGATGATGGAGAAAAGTTGTGAAAACATTTCCACTGTAAACCGTGTGGTGTGTGTGTGTGTATACGTTTTTTTTACCTGGTGGGGACGATTTTTGACCATTTTCCCAGTACACACAGCCTGGTGAGGACCCACTATTATGAGGACAAAAATCCTGTCCCCATTTGGGGATATACCGTTGGTGGGTCAGGGGTTTGTTTAGGACTAAGGTGTGATTTGAGTTTAGGCTAGGTTTAGGGTCAGGTATGTACT
>JARVJO010000165.1:13342492-13353284 GCA_031762555.1 Cynodonichthys magdalenae | reverse complement strand
ACTGAGGTGGTTAGGTTTAGGGTCAGGTATGCACTGAGGTGGTTAGGTTTAGGGTCAGGTATGCACTGAGGTGGTTAGGTTTAGGGTCAGGTATGCACTGAGGTGGTTAGGTTTAGGGTCAGGTATGTACTGAGGTGGTTAGGTTTAGGGTAAGGGATCAGGGTTAGGCTATAGAAATGACCAGTAAATGGAAGTCATTGCAAAGTCCCCAGGAGGATAGAAGAACAAACGTGTGAATACACCAACCTGGAGAACTCTGTGCCCATAGCGCTGCTGAACCAGAGAAAGCTCTGTTCAGTTTTCCATGGCTGTCTTGCTTGGTCTGCAGGTGATCAATGAGAAAAGGGATTGGATGGTCCGGAGTCTCAGTTATCAGTTTGGTCATCAACTCCTACGGGAGCAAAGAAAAGCAGAGAATCGTTTAAATAAAAAAGTCACTAGTACTAAAGAAGTGTGTGGAGAGAGGGGTCAGTGGAATACATACCAAGCTGAAAAAATAAATAAATAAAAACACACCAAAGTGTTCAGCACTACAGGACTTGTTCTACAGCTGACTGTAGAGGACTGAGACACTGGTAAAACCCTAACATTAGTTATGGGTTATATATTTTTGCCATTTAGTTAAAAAATATATTTATATCATTAACAATAATGCTAGTATTCTTGTCTCACACTGCTAATATTTAAAAATAATTAGCATGTTTTGTGTGGTTGTGGTTTTAATATTTCATTCTATTTTATGATTTAGGAGTTTAGATCAGGATGCACTGATGATGAGCTCCGCCAACACCAATTACCTCACTCAAAGATAATTATTGCCTCACAGCAAGAAGGTCCTGGGTTCGATCCCCGGTTCGGACCTGGGGTCTTTCTGTGTGGAGTTTGCATGTTCTCCTCGTGCTTGCGTGGGTTTTCTCCAGGTACTCGGGTTTCCCCCACCCCTAAAAACATGTACAATAGGTTGTCTTCAGGCCCAAGTCTCCCTTGAAAAAGAGATCTGAGATCTCAATGGGACTTGCCTGGTAAAATAACAGTAAATAAATAAATAAATTATATAACAAAGTGGTGAAATTCTGTAATCTGATGAGGAAATGGTACATTTTCAAAATAAATGAACCACCCGAACATTTTTCATGAGTAAAAAGCACCGACATGAAGAATTTGAGGACAGAAAAGCAGAAGCACACATGGACACGGCGGTGATGGAAGCTGAGGGAGGAGGCCATCTCTCTCTTGCAACTAATTTGAAATTCAAATTTCAAACGTTTAATAGGAATTCAGCAACAAATGAGCAATCATGTCCTAACTAATCACACCATATCTCTAATCGAAAACAAACCTGTTACACAAATCAACCTCAACACTGTCATCAAGGGCTGGGACTCCATAATACACAGAGTGTAATCTAAGGCCAATACAGTGTAGAAAACCCTCTTTTTCATACAAGAAAAAGCAGTTATATGGAGAAGAAGTGGAGAAAAGTGATTGTGTGTTTTGTTTCAGGGGAAGAGTTGGGTTTAGAAGTAGGAGAATGAACTCTGAGCAGCTGAAGCAAGTCAAAGGAGCAGAGTCTGACTGCTGCAGCAAAGCGATGGAGCCATTAGTGGACTGCAGCGTATTGGCAGAAATGTTGGGCTAAAATGAGCATTTGTGTGTGTGTGACACCGAGAATCATGAAGCTCTGTGCTTGGGAGCATTTGCCCTTGTGGGCATGTATCCATAGGTGTGTGTGTGTTTTCAGGGGTGGGGAGGGACTCAGGGTGACAGCCTGTATTAAAGCTGGCTAGCCTTGGCTGTGCTTAGAAAGCTAATCAGGTAATTGTTCAGGGGGACGTTCCTGCCCAGCCTCAGCAGCCCTGACAGCGGGAGAACGGACAAACAGACATAATGGTGGCATGTTTCCTGCAAACTGCAGGATTCACACATCCGTACCTTCAACACATGTAAAACATTGTTCATTAGAGAGAAGCAGCAAAATGTATTAAACAGCACAGAGATGCTCTTCACAAGGGCAATGGACACTGTGCTCCAACTGTTTCAATCCACTAACCATGCTAAAAGCTGTAATTGTTGCTCAGCAGTTCAGAAGAGTAATTTACCTGATTTATAAATGAAGGTTGTAATTTAATCAATTATAAGGGAAGCAAAATAGAAGTACTGTGTTTAGCACACTTGGGCACCCAGATCTTATTATTTTATTTTTTCCAGGCAATGTTTTTCAGCTTGTTTAAAAAGGATGGCTGACGAGCAAAACTTTTCACAGTCAAAGCAGGTAAACATAATTATGAATACATACAATAAAACACATTCTTCTCAATAGATGTATGTAAATCTAATTTGCATTTTTAATTAAAAATGAATCTGCCCTAAAAGTTCATGTTGACCAAGTCCAAAAATATGAATTTACAGAACCAGATTTGGTTCATCTTGAAAGAAAAACATATAATTGTGTAATTTTACCTCCACAGTTTTGATATTTCAGTGAATGACAAGTTCAATCACCTTCATTCATTCAAATTGTGTCTATGAATATACATTATTTATTGGTAAATGTAAAAATCTATCTTTTACTGCCTTCCTCCAAAAAAAAAAAAGATAAGATCCATACTGTAAAATATATATGCCTTTATAGTGGAAGTAAATATTTCACTGGTGATCACAGAAAGCTGTACGCTCATATTTAAGTCCGTATCTCCACAAGTAAAGTTGATTTTATTTTCCTACAGATTGCATCTTATCAGCAGAACAACTTTAGCATATGTTCGCACAAAGAAAGAGACGGAGGGTTTACATTTTTTGCACCAGTAACCTGATAGCAGGCCAAAAGCCAACGAAAGCAACAAGGACTTTCAGTCCGTATCTTTTCAGATCTGATTCTAAAGATGATATCTGCACCCCAGGAAGTTCTCTCTGGTCCCTGTAATTGACAAGCTGTCAGCGAGCCAAGACTGCGTCCTTGGAAGCTTTGATGGGTCGCCTCCGGGAAGAATGACAGTCATGATCCTGTCCCCGACGCAGCCCGCTGCCCTCAAAGCTACAACAGAAGGCCCGAAGTGGAAACAAGTTAAAGAGGGAGGAGAAGAGCAAACAATGAAAGTTCTGAAGGCCAGAAATAGGTGTCAGAACTGAAGGACAGAGGGGAGGAAATTCACTGTAGCATTAAACCTCCACTAAACATGGCCCGGTCCCAATACTCACACTTCCACCCTTCAAATGCATGTTCCCGCTGAAAGGTTCCAGTGCTTATAGTGTGTCCCAATTCTCTGGAGTGGTCTTTCGCTCCACCCCCTTTGCACCCTTGATCCACACTTCAGCTAAGTCCGCATTCAAGCTGGCCTCAGTGAAGTGTATTACCCACAATTCATTGCTGTATTTGACATGTCAAAATAAAAGAAAGAAATATGACCAGTGGTGGCGGTAAAGCACTTAAACTAGTCTGCTAACCACCAATTAAATCAAAGAAGAAGAACCTATACAAGGTGGCGGCTTATACTCTGGTGTATAAGCCTCCTTCAGCTCATGTGTTTTCTTCTCCTAAAAATCACTTAGCAGTACAAATGTCAAAACAGCACAATACCCAGCGAGGGTGAGTACTGGGATCAGGCCCATAAGTCACTTAATACTTATTCTATGTTCCAGCAGAACTCAAAATGTTGAAGTCAGACTGACATTAGTTCTGAGTTGAAAGTGTTCCAGTTTGCTGCTTGTCAGAACATCAGAAATAAGGATTTTCTATTCTTTGCTCTGATGGAATAATGCAGCAATAGCGCCCTATGTGGCATTTTGTGTGTACAAACAGCGTTAAAACATATTGCCTAACATTTGTTATCAAGTACTACAACTATGATTTAAAATAAAGAAAACAGAATATAAAAGTAAGAGTTTCAATCTCTGTTGATGAGAGGAGCAACCATCTTGAAATGATGTCGGGCGTAGTCATGTTGCAACGACTTCCTGACTCGAAATCACATTAGGAAGCGTTCCATTTGATTTGTGTGTGATGAGGAGAACTGAGCTGGTAAAAAAACAAGCAACAAAACTTAAAAACACAGAAAAAACAAAAAACATGAAAAGAATAAACTCAAGTAATTATGAAATAACGGACAGAAAAAAAACACAGATCCTGACACTTTCAGCAAACAATGACCACACCCAAAAAGTTCCTGAAGCATCAGCAATAAAACCCCTTAATTTTCTTTTTTTTTTTTCCATAATCTGGCCTTGAATTTAAAAGATGAAAATACATTGATGTAGCAACAGCTCATCCCAGGAGAGCTCATTGGCCACCAGCTGTCATTTGTTCTCCTCCTCAATCTTAATGAAATGCAGGAATACAAAGTCATCTACAGGTTGAACTGATCTCTGTTTTTCTGTCTGACGTGACTCGTGCTCTGAAAGAGGTCATTACCAGAACAGAGAGACCAAGGATAAAAGCAAGCCTGGGGAACGTTGAGCAGGAGAGAAAGCAGAAATCTGCCAATATATAAAATCCAGAACAATCTAATAAATAATCAGGAGGGACACTTCCTCCTGACCTGCTAACCTGCACCTTCAACTTACTGCGTTTTGTTATTTCGTCTGGATTTTACTCCAGCACAAATACGGCCTCAGGAGGACCAGCTCTGTTGTAAAAGTTTGACAGAAAACGTGTCAGACACAGTTTGGTCAAAACTTGAGCAAATATGTTGCGTATTGTTTTAAAACCAAAGTCAGCAGGAAAGCAGAAACTAAGGAAGAAAAGCTGACAGGCAACACTGTGATGCAACACTGACAGAGATGTAAAAAGTTAAAATAGAGTTTGCACAAACTGGTGAGTTGTTTTAACACAAAAATCTGCTTTAGAGCTGATAGAATTTATCCTTATAAACGGTCTGAATGAATAAATAAATGAGCTTTAAAGTGCCTGTGACATGCACATCCTTCAAATACAAAGTCAAAGAAAACATATTTATATTTAAGAAACTTGGCATTATACACAATTTTACCCATTTTGTTGCATAACTGGCAGATTTTCTTTTGAACTTTAGTCAGGCAGAGTGAAACAGGAAGTGACATCAAAAGGGGATTCTTTAAGAAAGAAAACTCTGGTTTTTGTTTATTAAAACAAAATTAGCTGAACTCTGGTTCTTTTTTTAGCTCGGATAGTGATTCAAAGAAAATCTAAACAAATAGATTATTTTCTACTGTCTGTGTTGTAGCAACTCTTTGTTCAGGTTCTGACATTCCCCTTTGACATCACTTCTTGTTACTTCACATGTGAATATCTCAATAAATGTTCATCTCAGCGGCATGATTTTGTTTTTCCAATACCTTATCTTTCCAAACATGCATTTGTATTTACTGCAAAACTGTGATGTCACAGGTACTTTAAATTTCTTTATGTATAAAAAAAAAATCTGATCATGTGTGCTAGTACTGCAGACACATGAATCCTACGTGGAGCAGATTTGCACAGTTTGGTCACCGGCTGAACAAATAAAGTAACTGCCAGGGCTTTGTATAAAACATGATCAGCTCTCCCACACTTAGCCTGACTATCAGTTACACCCAGCAGCCTGCCGTCAGGATCCTCAGGCTGGGAGTGGACACCATAATTTGATTAGCACACACCAAAGCTGCTGCCCCCTCCTTACATCTCTTTTTGTTTCCCGTACACTCACAAACACAAGCCGAGCTGCTGTACGATCTAAATATTCCTCACGTTGGCCTCCACTCACCGTCTCACTGCCTGATCTTCCAGGTGAGACATCCTTCTTTTCTCACCGCTTCCCATGATCCCTCAGGACCAGCTTGGCCTTGGGCTGCCTGTCTTAGAGTAATTACTCTAACTGCATCTGAAGTGGGAGCTGTGTGAACCCATGGGTTACCACACATCGTTCATTTCAAATTAATCTAACCTGAGATCCTCACAAACTTTGAAGAAAAAGTGGTTTCAAGAAACTGGAAAAAAAAACAATTATTTAACATGATTTGAATTATAGAAGTGTTTTCTGACCCTGTCATTTTTGAATAAAACATGTTTTAAATCAATTCCAATGTTTCCCTCAGACATGCCATTTGTTGATATGGTGTGTTTAGCTTTCAACAAATCTGCTTAAAAAATTATTTTCAGTTTATATTCTTCACTTCAGTCGCTTCTGTCTTAAGGACATGGATCCAGAAGCTTCGCAACTTTGCAAAACTAAACCATGCTGCCTTGTTCTTGCAAGAAAGACCGAAAGTTCTCTCCTGGCAGACCTGCAAAATATGTGACACCACTCACTTCTTCTAACTGCTCTGCTGTGATCTTAAACATTTAACTTTCCTCCTGAGGCTTGGAGAGTCCAGATCCGTTCACAGGACACCTCAGGCCAGGATTAAGGCACCTTCTGACCACCTCTGTCTGGGTGGGATTGAAGCCAACCCACCCAGAGCTTGCACAAGACTTTTTCATTATCATTTTTACTGACAAGGTCGAAAAAAAAACCCCATCATAATCTATATTTGCCCGTCACCTTATTTAAAATAAAAAACATTATTTTCATTCATTTTAAATAAATTAATACAACAGAAACTTTTTTCTCCACAATAACAAATACACTGACTGTGGTCCCAATAACTACATATAAACAATGAAATTACAAACAATTGCACTTATAATATGAACAGATCACCTGTTGTGGCCTCCTGGTCCACATGGACCTGAATTGTGCACACATTAGTGTATAATCTAATATCTCAAGGGGGCTCTCTGCAGTTGCTAATTTCATGAGGCTTTAGACTTTTGCCTTGAACCAGATGACTTCTCATGGCTGTCTGGATATCACCTCTTTTATCAACACTATTGTCGTTATTGTTCTTTTTGAAGAAACTTCAGAACTCAGCTGCCGTGATACTTTTCTCAGTGAAGCCAAAGAGGTCATGCATCAAGTGACAAAACATCTAATTAATTTACTAACTCACCAGCAAGTGGTCAGAGGTGTTAATTGCAATCTGTCAAACTGATGGATGGCCTTCAGATTTTATCGTCATGTTTAAAAAAAAAAAAAAAACGGTCAAATACAGAAAATATTTGGTTAACACAACCCCTGAACCAACCTCTTGATGCACAGTTGTGATGAGAAGCGAGGTAGTAACAGAGCTGAAATGGTAAGAATGTGTAAAGGTAGGTGGGTGCCACAGCCTAATAATGACTCCAGTCTCAAAAATGTTAAAAAGTTGTCAATGTGAATGTTTAAAAATGCAATGCTGTATATTTTACATTACCTTGTTGTTTACATAGAAGTCTATGGTCATTTGCAAATATAAACCAGCAGAATCTGCAGTTCTGGTGCAGCCTGGGGCACCTCCTGCAGGAATATCATTTTTCAGTAGGAATAGCCAACTAATGCAAAACTGTAGTGCAGAAGGCAGAGAGCAAGATGAAAATGAAGAATAGCTTAAACTCTAGCAACAATAACTGAAATGTATCTGAGTGAAATAAAAAAGATAAATATATTTTACTTTCTGTCACAGGACTTTACCTGGCAGTCAGCAGTGACGTGTCAGACATGCGTTTGTGCATCTTTAAACATGAAATTATGGCAAAAATCTGATTTTTACTCCCTGAACTAAATGCAAATGTGGTGACAGTTGTTAAACACCCACAGAGCATCACAGCAGTCAAACTAAAACCTATGTCGCCTGCCTACATCTGCTTCAGTCCTAATATGTGCAAAGATGAACTCAGACTTGTGATAAAATCCAGAATGGTTTGGAAGTTGCTTGTTTGAAAAAAAAAAAAAAGGGTGTGGTGTGAGAATCTTGGAAACTCCTAGAAACTTAATAAACTCAGAGGGTCAAACAGCAGAAGTTGGGGCTTGCTGTAAGTTTTTAAAACACATGAGGAAAACCAGTGAAACCAACCATCAGTGTTTTATAAAAAAAAAAATACAACAAGCCTTTTTTTAACTAATTTCCTGTTAGGTAAAGCTACTTTTATCTTCAGGTGAAGTCAAATTTGTCGTTTGTCCCTTAAAAAGAACAAACACCACCTTTCAAACACTGTTTCTCTGTTCTGACTGTTGATTCTGTGACAAACTAATACGTTTAATTCCAACAGAAGTAAAACAGCCTTCTTCATGTCATTTGTACTGAATATATGAAGGCTCCTGAAGGTCCTGCCAAAAGGACAAACAAGTGTAGAATCCACAAAAAAATATGTTCTTGTCATCAATAAATGATGACATAGAAGCTACTACTGTGGTATTCAGTGTCTTCATCCTGAAACCAGATAAACAAAAACAAGCCTAAACACCTAGTCAGAACCTCATCTCCCCTGCTGAGATGTCACCACACATTTGTAATTCTATGATTTTATCACACCAAATCCAATAAAATCTGGTTCAAACCAACTTCATTTCAAAAGGTGTACTTCAAGAGGATAAATTAGAAAAGTGGGGGCTGGCTGAGGCCTAGAATACCTTTTTACGGGTCATGAACACCAAAATTAACTCAATATTTCAAAAAAAAATAGCTGCTCACAAATACAGTCACATGGTTTGCTGGATGATTGGTCGCAAAACACTGAAAATTTGCCTTTTTACTCGCAATGTTGAATCACCGAGCAGTCTGCAACAGTTCAGCTCAGTGAGATACTACGTTAAACAACGATTCAGACCAAACAACCAGGAACAGAGTTTGAGATTTGCACTCAGCTTCCAGACTTCACAGATACTAATCAGGAGGGGTCTGAGGGCATTGTGGGAAGCGAGACTAATCTACAGAGACTCTAGCCCACAATCAACAGGACTCCAAGGATTTATGGCAAACTGGTACCAGAGCCCCCGGGGCGTCTTTCTGATGTTCTCAGTCCTGGCTTGTTAGAGCTGTGCTGGTGGCAAAGAGGGGAGGACAAATCAAGTATGAGGTGGGTGGTCAAAATGCTCTGGCTGATTGGTGCATGTGTGTATCAATGTGTGTATCAGTGTGTGTATCAATGTGTGTCTGTGAGCTCTTAAATCCTGCAGCTCTAAACAGCTGCACTTTAGTACCCCTGATGAAAACACATTAGAAGAACTGCGCAGCAGAACAGGCTGAAGTCAAGCTTGTCCACATGGATGAAATTACAACCCCCCCCTCCAAAAAAAATAATCAATTGTTAGAGCTAAAGTCATTTAACTTTACTACAAGTAGAAACACCAATGAAATAATCTAAAGAGCCTGCTGATTTAAATTCCTACCAGTGTTATTAGACAAAACTAAATGCTGAGTCAATACCTGCACTGTTCTGTTTCAGATCTAATCTAAGGAAAGTATGGTTCTCAGAGCTGGACCGAGTACAGAGAGGGAAACGATTCGATTTATCCACATTAAAACCAACATAACAGATATTGATGCTTGCTTACAAAGTAATTTATATAAGATTTATAGTACATAATCTGATGTTTTACTGGATTTCCTCTTGAAATGTGACACGGCAGTGTTGTGAGTCACAACTGTTTGATTAAGGCTCCAGTTTACAGGATCCATGAGTTCACCATTTCAGCAGAACCTCTGATCCGACCGGCACTTCACAGCAGGAAGGAACAGGAGCGCGCCGTGTGCAGATGAAGGCAAATACAGCTTCGTTTTCAGCCTACTCATCTCGTTACACAAGTTCAAATATGTCACATGCTCGCAGATACAGTTATGGTGACAAATGCAGGGAGAATATGGACAATTATTCTTTCTGTGTGAGGCTGAAACATCACAAATGCTTGTTATGCTGTAGCCTCGGACTACAGCTAAGTGTGACCTTTAGCTAAAAAGCTGATCCAGAACCACACCACACTGCATTGACACGGTTTTGTAATTGAAATAGGTGGGTTTTTTTTAAATCCAATTAAGTATAACGTGATGCGATGACTTGAAGTGTAATTGTTTCTGTTATTAGAAAAAGCTGGAAGATATTCAGTCAGCTTTGACTCAGCCTGCAATGCAACCATTTCATTAGTGAGGGGTGGGGCGAGTGGGGGGGATGGATCAATTCTCTGGCAAATCATAAGCTGAGTGAGTCAATGAATCCCCCACTCACTGATACCCTCACTGTAGGACAGCAGATGTGTTGTTTTTTTATGTGACTGAGAAAATAAATTATATCATAAAGTAGTGATGATCTTAAATCAGGCCAGACCCGTGGCATAGGCAGTGTAGGCAAACACTAAGGGCGCCGTCCATTTGGAGGGACACAAAAGGGGGACGAAAAAAAAAAGGTTTACAACGTTTTATCCAGTTATAGCTGATTTAGTCTGTAGACTAGTCACTGGTTAATCAGGTTTATGACAATAACTTGTTCTGTGGGTTTCCCAGCTGTTTTGTTACATGAGGTGTTATATGGTGCAGAAGAGGTTTCATGATAAAAGTATCACATGATGCAGTCAAGACTAACTACTGGGGCTTGGTGTGTAAACAGAAAACACAATGATGACAGAAGTTTCGGTTCTCAAATAAAGTACAGGTTAAAGTCTGGTTCTGCCTACAGAATATACTGATTTTTATGTTGTTTTATTAATAATTAATGGCTGAAAAATGCAGAGCTTTGAATAAATCTTTTACAAAGTTTTCAGGGGCCATAAATCCCTGGACACCCCCCCACCACCTAGAACTGCTTCACTCCACAGCTGCTGGTTAACATGAACACAGGTGTTCCTCATTGCTGTCAGAAAATGTTGGCAGTATGAGGTAGACTTCTGATATTGTTTCAAATGAACAACCTGGTTTCTAAAGATAAATTAATACCAAAGACAAAACTAATTTGTGAATGTGTGTAAATCAGCGGAGAGATTTAGAAAAT
>JARVJO010000165.1:13299274-13314164 GCA_031762555.1 Cynodonichthys magdalenae | reverse complement strand
GATTCCCCCAGATGAGCTGGCCCAAGTGGCTGGGGAGAGGGAAGTCTGGGTCTCTCTGCTTAGGCTGCTGCCCCTGCAACCCTACCTCAGCGAAGCGGAAGAAGATGGATGGATGGATAGAATCTTAACCAGGCCAATCAATGAACAGAAGGAGGAGTTGTGAAAGATGATGTTGATTTTCTGCGCTGTTTTAGTCTGCCTGTACTTTAGTAATTGCAGTGGAAGAAGTGAATGAAGCCAGTCAGTCCGTGTTGACAAGGCTTCCAAATTAAATTATATTTGTCCCACAAAGCCCGCAGCACTCATTTACAGCCATCTCACTGGCTCGGTACTTCTCTCTTCCCAGTAGGGGATGATCGTTTACAGCACATGCAATTCTGGTTAGCTTCTTAGCTTAGCTTCTTTCACGGTGGAGCTGGCGCTTTGCATAGGTCACAGTCAAACGTTAGCAATTGGGTAAAATCAAATCCAATCGTTTTAAACTTCAACAGAGCCTCCAGCAAGAAATCATTTCTCAATAGCTGAAGTTCCAGACCCTCTGTATGAAGCAAAGCAAAGAACAAGGGGCTGGTTTTTACAAACCTACTAGTATCTATACTTCTACTTAAGTAATGAATGCGAATACTTTTAAAACCTCTGGTAATACTTGAGATCATGAGATTTGACTAAAACAAACTTTACTGTGGGACAGTCCGGACGTTTCTTTCTCTCACTTTACCTGTACGAGTCTCTGTTGCTGATTGTGTCATGTCCAGAGTCCTCCTGCTCGTCTCCCGCCACATTGAAACACACCTTCTTCCCATTCCTCTCACCTCTCTCTCCTTCACTTTCTGCAGAAATGTAGCTCTCTGGGTTCCCCACCTCTGACGCCGGAGGGTAGGTGATGGAAGACAGAAGGCTAATGTGGACAGAAAGGAGGACAAGAGGAGAAAAATATGTATGATCAGACAAAATAATACAGATACAGTACGTACAGTACGCTCGTGTGGTGAGCGCCGGTAGCGGACTGTGTGGGCCAAACACACGTTTGTGTGTTTTCCCTCAAATGCTCAGAGGTCCTCATTATATTTAAAGGTTCAAATGTAAAGTCTGCTGCAGCTGTGTCAACATGCTGCTACGTGGCTGCAGAGATCAGTTCCCCCTCTCTATTCGGCCACCGACTTATATTCTGTAAGAGGTTCTGCTAGATATCTATCAGAGGAGCAGGATATTTTCACAGTTGCACCAACACATGGTGGTGTTTAAAGCCATATCCTAATAAATGCTTGGCTTGTACGTTTTTGATCATCCCCCACACACACGCGCGCACTCTGACACACCGTGTCTGTTTATATTTCAGACTCATTTGAATTTGAATCGGCTTACATTTTCCATGACGTCGTTCCATCGACCTTCAATACAAAGTGGAAACAGTGGAGAGGGGCTAGATTGCTCTGCGCTGCATCAGAATGGACATGTCTTCCTCGTGCTGGCCAAATGTGTCTCCGTTTAAAATCCACTAAACCGTTTCTCATTCCCCACTGACCTGCTTTCTACCCATTCGCAGGCTGACAAGGCAGCAAGTTGGCCTCATTATGGTTCACTCCAGAAACCATCACAATGCAACTCCAAAGCAGAGTGGCATTCCATCACCATGGAGAAGGCCTCCTGGCTCTGTGGTTGGTCACTGGGTAATAAAGAAGTGAGCTCGGTCTGGGGCCTTTGAGGCTAAAGCTGGGAGGGAGTACGGCAGAATAATAATCACCACATCAGAGAAGCTGAGCTGAAGATTAAAACACAGGGAAACCTCAAAAGCCAGTAAATGAGACGTGGCTTATCAGAACAAATTAGAAAGATTTATTCATGTTTTTTTTAACCAACTCTAAGACAACATTTAAGAGTGATTCTGCAAACTTTATATTAGCAATACAATAAAAGGATCTTTGAAGCCCTCTGTAATTTAAAGTTAGATAAAAAGTCCAAATCTCTGACAGCTACTTTACAAGTGTACAAACAAAAAAAAAAGATATCAAAATGACAAGTTGGAGAGATCTGGTTTTCAATTCAGGAAGGGAGGAGAATATGAAGCTGGGTTTGTCCTCGCACAGCTGTGACCCTTTCTCTGAGACACCGAAACAAAAGTTCACAGGTCACTGCCTCAAAATGGATTCTTCAAAAATACGGCCATAAATATAAAAAATTACATAACGTGAAACACTTTGTTTTTTTTTAAGAAGGATGTTTCTAATCTGTGTGAAATATAGCAGACTTCCTTTCCTGAAATTGAAAACAGAAGAAGGAACTGTTTGTCATAAAGCACAAAACAGCCAATTGAGTTTGTTGTTTTTCAGTAAACTGTGCGTTTTTAGAGATAGTTCAAACTTTTCCAAGCGTGAGTCTGTGGAAAAGTTGTGAACAATCAATATAATAAAATAATACCCCTCAAATTTAATTTAAACAGAACTGTCATTTTAAATTAGGTGTGTTCTGATACCAGGTTTGTCAAATCGAGTACGAGTACTTCATTTTGGGTATTTGTTGATACCAAGAAATGATACCAAGTACTTAAAAACCTAACCATTACGCAATGACTTTCTATTATTCTATTATTTAGAACAATGTGGCTCTCCTTCGTTATCGGCCTACAGCCCCTCTGATTGGATCAAATTAAATATACAGCATGATATATACTGTTGAAAATTTTTCAAATAAATGAAATACTAAATGTGATTTTCATTCAAACTTTTCACTGGAAATGTAAACTATAACACATTCAAAAGAGTATCGAAACTGGTATCAGTACCGGTCACAGTCTGGGTATCAGGGCATTTTAAATAAGTGTGAGTACATTAAAAAACACTGGTATCAGGCCCTGTGGTATAAGGACACCACCAGTGTTCTGTGTTTTCATTTTGGTCCTGCATTATTTCCACTGCAACCAGAATATTTAAATTTATACTTTTGTTTACTTTTTTTTTTTCCATTTAAGCTTTTGCTTCAATGTTCCCAGTCAGTGTTTTCCTCAGCTTCCCAGTTTGTCTGGTCACACATCATGCAACCACCCACAGTCGAACTCTGGATAAATATTTTGCAATGTGAAATTAATGGATACATAAAGGTTGTAAACCGTGCATGCATGAAGTGTTCTGAAATTTAAATCATTTTAAAACAGCAACAATCAAACAAAGTGTTCTTGGCCTTGCTCGGACCAGCCATTAGCTCATCAATGCAGTCAGAAATAAACTTTATTTTCTCATAACTGAGGCCTTTTAAATGGCTGTTTACAAAGGGAAAGCTATTATTAATTCGTAGCTTTTCCACAGAACCCCTGTTTCAAAAGGATCTAAACTAGTTATTTAAGCCATTTAAAATAGCAACAAGGAAAGCTTGTCGTGTCTGTGTGTGTGTGGATGGCTGAGTAGGTGCAATTTATTAAATGAGAACAAGCAAAAAGAGCACTGTTTTTTTAAACAGGAGATCTTTTAGAGGAAGGGGCAGAGTGAGCTTAGTAGTAGTAGTAGTAGTAGTAGTAGTAGTAGTAGTAGTAGTAGTAGTAATGACCCCTGTGCAGCATGGGAACCACCTAAAATGCAAAGTAATTTAATGAAGCACTAAGGAAGGCTCAACACTCCCACGGAGGTCAAACTGATGCATTCAGCCAGCTACTAGAAACGGACCAAATTAGTTTCCGTGTTGAGACCCTAACAGCCACCCTCACACACTCCTACCCTTAACAAGCGCCTTGTCTGAAGTCTGCATGTTTGAACAGACAGCTCATGGTAAAGGTCATTATCGCCTCACTAGATGTGCCTTGGACTGTTCCAGGGTGCAAGGATGCCAGCGAGCTAATTGGCAGTGGCAGGAGCATGACAGACTTTGTTCTGACTCAGTCATTACCAGCTCTGTTGTGGACTCATCTCATCATTACAATGAGGTGACAGCACCGCACCATCTAGTAACGTCTAACGTAGCTTTCTGATTTAAGAATACACTGTCAATGAATGAATTGATTGAACGATTGTAGGATTCATAACAGACACAGTAATCAGTAATCGCTTAACGTCTGTGTTGGTGCTGTGGAAGTGTCTATTTATCAGTGGGTTTTCCAGACAAACACCTGGCTTCATTTCACACCCATCTTCATTGAGATTTTACTTCCTGCCTGGTGGAGGTGCTAGGACCGAAGCTTTCCGACGCCTCGTGTGCAGTGAATAGTGAACCTCGCATGTGTGCCAAACACAGAAAACCGTGCAGAATACAGAGTGACCCAACAGAAAGCACCGATTCAGTCCACATACACACCCTGCCAAGTTTAAAATCCTGAACAAAAATGTAGCAAGAGCGCATGTTTTTTAGAAAGAAAGATGGATAGCATGGTCTCTATTAGTTTTGCTTTTCCTCCACCATCTGTGTACCATGCCTGGACAGGTGTTACGAGTAATGACCAAAATGAATTCTCAACCAGTAACAGATGCAGCACATTGACCTGTCAGGCTGCAGGAGTTTCAGTGTTTTATCTAAAACAAGGATGTGTTCTGCAGAAAATTCTATTTGATATGAAAATGATCTAAAATGTTTCACAATTTATGCATCAAGTGGATATATTTAAAACTGAAACTTTCAATTTCAAGTTCATTTAATACAGAATGTCTTTGAATTACAATTGATTGAATGATAGTTGCTCATCGCTGAATGAATCAACAACAATAAAGTGTTTAAAGAATTTAAAGCTACTCACTCATGAATGTGAGCACCATGTGTTTCCATCTCCTTTACAGCAGCAGTGAGTTTATAAAGAAGTTTCTGATATGCATCCAGGGTGAGCAGGTCGTCTTCTCTAAGGAGAAACCGAAGCCCGTGTCCCTCTGTACGGCCCAGGCTGTGACCAGATGGTGCGGCCATGGTGGTGATGGTGTGCTGGACACTCACCATGGGGTTCAGCTTACCTGGACAGAAACCCGTGTCATCAGTAAAGCTTCTGAGCTGTGAAGCTTGATGGATACGCGAGCTGATTCTGCATCATTCTCACTGTTCTCTACAGAGCTGCGCCTGTTCTTCTCTGGAGTGTTCTTCCTGCTGTCCAGCTGCACGCCGAAGGCACTGCCCAGAGAAGTGGTGGTTTTGGGGTAGGACACCTCCAGCACATTTATGTGGCAGTTTGTGGGGCAGAAGTCACTGCTGTGGAGAGGGGAGACCTTAGCCTTGGCTTGCTTGAAGGTGGGCCAGGCTCTGTTCTTTAGTACCCGAGAAAACTGGGAGAAATAAGATAAAGAATAACTCATTAGAACTGTGATACTGATTAGAAGAAAAAAAGCTGTGCGTTGACAGGTTTGTGATATTATTCAACCTGAACTCTTGAATTATTTAGCTGATGTGCATCAGAGTTGGACATTTAAAGGAGCTCAGTGAAACACAAGGAGTATCTGTCAACGATACTTTTCTTGTAGACAACTTGCTAAAAAAACAAAAAAACACCCGTTTCTAAAAACACATGTAACATTCTTCATTTCTGTGTGGCAGAATAAATATTTAAACCAAATCAAAGATTCAAGACCAGCTCATCAGATTATCATTGCTCACATATGTGGAAAAACTTCAACACAGCCTTTTATCGTTTCAGCTGATATAAACCTGCGCCCAGCAGCTCGTGTTGAGATTGTAACTTTTCACGTGTTGCTTCAATAACTTCCAGAATGTCATTTCATGGTTTGAATTTGCAGCAGAGGAACTGTAGATTTATATTTTCCAGTGGGATATCAAACGTGTTTTCTGCTAAAAAACGTGTCGCTACAATTGAATTGTACATAAATGAGCAACACATGGTACTTGTGTGTACAACATAATAAAGACAAATATTCTCCAGAGAGGCTCAAAAATTTAAACTTTTGATTCCACTCAACTAAATGTTTCAATCCCATTTTCTTAGACAGATACTGAGAGTAAAACATGATCTACAGGGAGATGGAGAGTCATCTTTCAATAGTTATTTCCCATCTGGAGCAACATATTATAAGCAGACTATTATGTGATTTATATTTTAAATAAGAAAAGTATGATCCTCTTTATCTCCGTTAGCTTGAGCGTTAGGCATGTGGCATCTAAATGGAGAGGAGCTGCCCTGACATCTGTCTCAGATCCTCCAGGCCTCTTTTTCTGCAATCATCTTCACTTTTTCTCCCTTTACAAACTTACTCCTTCTCTCCTTCCTCTTCTGTTCTCTCTCTTCAGAGGTCCGAGGAGGAAGGCTCTGCACCATGAGGGGCTCTTTCACAACTAAATTCCTGGCTGTTATGCAGGGACATTTATAAAGTGGTAATTAATCCAAGGAAATCTCTCAACTTAAGTCTGATCTTGTCCTCTTTCTCACGCACACTGGCATGTTTGGCCCATGGGTACATGCTTGCAGATGTGAAAAAGAAAAATGATAAAAAAAAACATTTTGGATTCTGTAAATGAAAGCGCTGTCAACTACTTACAAAGTTTGTGGACTTTGTTGTAAAGTGCATGATAGTTTAGGAAGTCTAAGGCAAACATTTTAGCTTCATAACTTGTGAACAAGCAGTGTTTTATATTTATTCTGTTTAGTGAGGGGTTGTACTTGAGCATCTTTCTGACATAGTAGTTTAATTCAAAAGGATTACAAAGTGAAAACTATGGTCGCTCAGCTTTACTGCAAAACATCCCTGTCCACATTGATCAATTAGATCTGTGAAAATGAATTTAAGAATTTATGGTCAGCAGCAGCTGCACACATTTCTGTACCTGTAGCATTTTTCATTAGGGGATTTTAAAATTTTCAATATAAATTTACCCACTAACCCCAAATTTACACTGCGTGCGGCCCTGCTCCAGTCTGTTCTGCCCCACATTTCACTGCCATTCATTTCCACCCTGATTTCCACTGCATGCAGCTTCCCTAATGCAACCAAATTATTTAATTCTGTGGAAGACGAACTAGAACAGTTGAAACTACATCTGTTATTTTCTGCATTCGTATATCAGAATAAAATCCACGTTTTGTGTATATCCATATGCTGCATGCTGCAATCTGCTTCCCAAACAGAATGATACATTTTGACAGCATGTATGTATAAATATACCCATATATTTATTAATATAGCAAGGATTTATTTTCTTTTTCTTTATTTTACACCTTTATTTCACCAAGCAAAACATTAAGAACAATTTGCTATTTACAATGTTAGCCTGAAAGTGCTAAAACACCTAAAAAGGGGAAGATGGGGAAAGGGCAACAACATATACAATACATACAACATATACAGTGAGCAATGCATTAATTCTTTTAAACAGTTAAATCTCTCCTTAAAAAGGTCTTTTAGTCTGTGTTTAAAAGCAGGAAGAGAAATCAGTGCCAAAATAAAGTATATTTTGATAAAAGTTCCAATACTTTGCAGCAGCAAAACAGAAAGATATAAGGCCAAAAGCAGACTTTCTTTTAGGAATTTTCAGTCTAATAAATTAAGAAAAATGGGTAATTGTATGTTGAGTGGGAGGGGGGTTGTAGTAATTGATTTAAATAAGGAGGTGAACAAAAAAAATAGCAAAAAACTAAATGCAGTCTGCCTTTGGTGAATTATTTAAAAATACTCACGCCACCTCCCTGTGCTGCCCTGCGGACGCAGTGTAAATACGCTCATTGATTATAATGGGTGTGTTTTTACTGCAGAGGTCGTGCCGAAGTGGAGCGGACGCAGTGTAAATTGGGGGTAAGTGTATATTTAGTTTGAACATATTGCTTTGTTGAGCATCTTTTATCTTTGAAAGCTAAATCTACAACAAAATAGTTCCAGGTTATCCAAAAACATAAAAATACAGCCCTCAGTGGGAAAGAAGAAAAGAAAATTTGTTTAGAACAACAGATGAAAGTTCCTACTTTTTCCAATCAAAGCCACACCAGAGAGTTACCTTTCTGTAGTTGGTGATGCGTCGGTTGATGTGCTCCACCTTCTCACTGCACATGGCACTGAAGCGTACCTGTATTTCCTCAGGTATCACGTCGCAGCTGGAACTCAACCTGCCGCACATCTGCACCAGCAGGTCATCGTTACGTGCCAGCGCTTCCAGGATCTGGTCACAGGAAAGGTAAACAGAAACCAGGATCAGAAAACGCCTTTAAATTCTTTCCTGAAGCTACAAACGGGATGTAAATGAACAATCAAGAGCCCCTTTCAGCGGAAAACAAAACACATTTTTGCCTGCAGCATTTTTTTTCATATGTCACAGGCATTTGAAGTAGAATATATAAAATTCTCATGTGGTATACATAAAGTCATGGAGATTGTTCAGATCATAGATTAGATATGATGAGAACAGGAAGCTGAATCTCTGAGCCTTGAGATGAGATGAAAGTGAAGCCAGGGAGAAAAACGTAGCTGCGGAAAGAGACTACGACACAAAATGGTGTTACCAACATTAAAATACAACACACAAGTCTCAGAGGACGACATAAGAGGCTGGAGCAGATGTTCATAATAATAATAAAAGGACTTTCACTTTGGAGCTATTGGAAACCGTCCATACGCAGATTTGAGTTACGCTTTTGAGGATGTCAGTAGGGTTTCTTTCAAGATGCAGCTTTTTGCAAGGAACTGCTGTAAATCTCCATCAGATCCAGACATGAGCCCACATTTGATCTCAACTAATTCATTACAAGAAAGATGGATTCCTTTCACAAGGGATCTGGCAGAAAGATGCAGAAAGTGCTTTTTTTTTTTTTTTTTTTTTACTGCAGCAAGCGTGGCTCTTCATGTCTGAGTGGATCTTCAGTCCTCTGTGTGTCCTAAATCAATAATGATCATTCAGTAAACATCACTGCTGGGAAGCAAAAAGCATGCTCTTAAGCCAGGCGGGAAATAAGCGAACTGAAATAAAGCTGTCAGCTTTAACTAGCTTCAAACTCATCGGTCTACACATCCAGAAAAAAAAAAAAAGCTGGTGGATTTAACTGTGCTGAGGAACTCACAGACCAGAAAAATACCTTTGGGATTCATGCTGAATTTGTGTTTTGTTTTTTATTAGAGGCAGGGCAATATTCTTTTAATTATCAGTCCGAGTAGATTAATTAAAAATATCACTGACATTTTCTTTAGACCAAAGCAGCAAATATTCAGTTTATAAAGAAAAATAACTTAATTTTTATGCTTTTCCTTAACCTGATGAGGCAGAAGCAGTTTTATGTGTTTTTTTATTGTTTGCATCCTCAATGTTATCCTGAACTAACAAAGGGACAGCTCTGCAATAATAAACACCAGCATTTATTATCTAAATAATCAAATATTTCCGCTATTTTCTCTATTTATTTCTCTGAATTAACAAAATTTTGCTATTTTTTAGTTGAGAACCTTTACTAGGGTTTAACAGGAAATAACCAGTTCAAAGCAACCCCAGGTACTAAAATGAGCTACAGGTGCCATTTCTATTTATTATGAATCTTTCCTCTACTGTCATTCAAATATTACAGAACCTGTGTGAGATAACTCAACAAAAAAAATGACACAAATGGCTTTGAAACTATATCGGTGTCAAAACAATAAGTTCATGTCTGAATATGTTGTTATTTTTACAGAACCACCAGCAGAGATGCTAACGTCCAGTTTGTTGCTCACTGACGCATCTCTGTGTGTATATCTACATATAGTATGGGTAGCAAAACATTTTAGGATACTCGCTTCACCCCTAAATGTGAGCTGACCACACGCAGTCAAGTCAATCAAAATGTTTTTGAAAAACCAAATGTGAAAACAGCCTTTAGTGTCATAGCAAGATTTTTAAAATACACTGTCGCAGACACCCTCCGGCAAAGAGTCACAACTTTTAATTCCAAGTGACATCAAGTTGTTAAAGCTTTTCTGATACAGTTTGATGTAATGATCAAGTCTGTCACAGAAGGGTCGTGAGAAGAAACCTGACTCCTTGCCGTCTGTGGGTGTGCCTAAGGACAAAGACTGACAAACCATTTATAGATTTATCGGAGCGTCATCACACATGCAATGCTCTCAGAAACTGCTGTTGGTGAAGTTTTTGCTGCGTCGACTATCATTTTCCAACGAAGGGTGTATTCACACCTGACACGTTTTGTCTGCTTTAAATAGACCAGAGTTCGTTTAGCCCGTTGGTTCGGACCTTTTATGCAAGTATGATAGTAACTCATGTGAACCCTGGTGCAGATCAAACAACCGGACCGAGACCCATTTTTGAGGTGCTCTTGGTCCGCTTCCAAACCAACTTTGGTGTGGTTCACTCCCGGTATAAACACAGACAGGCCTCGAACCGAACCAACTACAGGAAACATACACTTTTTTGGACTTCACAAGCCAATGTTGCTAAGCGTTATGGTAACAATTAGCTCTTTAGTGTTGCTAACGCTAACACTGCGTTACAAACAATGAGCTGTTGTGGATCAGGGAACGCAGAACAGATCTCGTCTCCTTTGGTTTGCATTTACCAACATTGTCCCAAAATTAGAAGTGTATCATCGCAAAACCGCCATTGAAATTCTAAATAGTCCATTTTTGTCTAATGGAAGCAATGATGTCACCCGCATGGCTTTGTTTATAAATTATAGTCCACTTACACAAAAGCATAATGTGAATCCAAACCGCACCAAACGGGGAAAAAAGTCTGCTTTTAGTCCGGACCAAACAAGTGGACCAAAGGACTTTCCTGGTATGAATACACCTTAAATTAAATGACATAAATAAAACAGAAAAAGTACCTTAGCAGTGAGGCTGAAGAATCCTTTGGGTTCAACCATTTTCTCCAGTACGTGGCACTTGATGCCAGCTGTGCTGTCATACTCGTACACCACACCATACTCCAGGTGGACATTGTCCACAGTCAGATTTACGTGGTCTTTCTTCCCATCAATGATAGCTATTGTATTGAATTTGTCCATCACTTCTGAAGCCGGGGAAAAAAAACAACATATTTTGACCAACGTCTGCATAAACAGGACAGCACAAATGCATAAACACTGTTGCAATCCGCCAAATGTTTTCAAGATGACATTGAACACAGAAGAGGGCCTAAGACCACCAAATCTGTACCTAATTTCAGAGAAGGACCCTCTGCTCATGGATTCCCTCTATCAACCCCCACATAAAAATGATGAGCAAATTCCAACAGCACTTAGATAACCAGCCCTATGCTAATGCAATGACTTAATACGGCAATAAATTGTGCTTCGGAGCTATTTGCTCTGAGGGGAATTGCTTTCCTGCTTTACTCTCTAGCTGGGATCTATAAATTGTTGGGGGGAATTAACACTTGATGAGCCAGAGGAGGTGGCTGTTTTCAGACTGATACATTCCAGATGAGCCTGTTTGGAGCTGCATCTCACTTCCTATGGTCAAAGGTTGCATGTTCCTGTGAACAAGCATGTGTTACATCCACAAACACCTCGACTGTTTTTTCATTTCACAATCGGTTGGTTCCAGTGTGTTCTGAGAGTGTTTCTGTGTGGTCACCTTCTACTTTGCACTCAAAGCCATCTCCGTTCTCCTCAGGGGTGGGTTTCTGGTTAGTTTTCCGGTTATCCTCCTCGGCACTCTCATTGTTGTTGTATACCCACTTAATTGTGTCTTGCTGCAAAAAATATTATAATTATTTAAAATAGATGCATGTAAATAAAAGCATCTAAACTGTTTAGCATTTGACTAGATAGCACAGTTAACTAAGTATAAACATTTCCAGTGTGTATATTTGTTTACAAAAATCCCATTTTATTCTAAAATGTCCTGCTGGCTCTGTTGTTTCAGCTAATTGTAGTAATTGTGATTAAATCAGGATACCATTCTTGATCTTCAAAGTAATATTAGTCAACAAAAATTTTTAATCAGTGTCCGCCTACCGTCAAAAATTTCACTAAATATACCACTTATCCTATAAAAACACTTGCCATTAACAAATAGCCTATTTACTAATATATTTAAAAAAAATCAAACTAAGATTCCCTAAAGCAATAAATGACTACCACCTCTGTGATTTTAACAAAGTTCTTGATTGATTTCTCAGCACTTGATGTGTTTAAGATGGGTCTTAGCTACTACCACACAAAACTTTAGCTCAATTTCTGTCAAATTTAATAAGGTACAGCCATTTTTATGCTTGCATAATTTGATAACCTGTGGCGACCAGGGCCAGCCCTAGTCAATGTGGTGCCTTAGGCAAGATTTCAAGTGGCGCCCCTTGTGCAATTTTTTAAATCTCAGTGGCAAATTTACATACTTTTACATACAAATTGAATAGTTGTAAGAAATGTAGTAACTAACTCATAACCAAATCATGTAGTAACAAAGCAGGCTGAGAAACCCAGAACTAGTTACCTTTATAAACCTGAGTAGTCAGTGATTTTTTTACTGACTAAATCAACTATACTTTGATAAAAAGTTTTTAAATAATTTTTTGTCATTCCTCATTTGTGGTACCCCCTAGATGAATGACACCCTTAGCGTTTGTCTATACTGCCTATATGACACGGACCAGCCATGGTGGCGACTATCTTGAAACAAGTTGTCTTCAAAAGTTAATCATTTGCAATAAGTACATGCAATGATTACTTTCTCTTTACAATCTATCCAGTGGTTCATGAAATATTTTGCTAATATGGAAAAGTATTAAACAAAGATCTTGTGAAATCCGTCAGTGCTCAAAGTATTTGATGGGTATGGCGTTTAGCTTCTATCACGCCACATTTTATCTCAATATCTCCTAAATTGACTGAGTTCTGAACATTTCTGTTTAGATAAGATGTGGAGACCATCTTGGATCAGGTTGACTCAAAAAGGATGTACATCCAATGGTTTCTTTCTGAGAGCTTCATCTTTCATGGCAACATGAACTAATAAAAGTATTTGAACTCAACTGAAGGTTGTGTTCAGCTCATTTTACCCAGTTGTGGTGTTCAGTGTCACAGTTTGTTTGCAGAGTCTACAACAAAAAGCCTACACAAACATGGAAGCATAGTGAGACTGCAAAAACAAGCCCATGCCAATCTAATCAAGCCACTGTAGCGTGCCTCACAAGCCTGTGTGTGTCTCTGAGTGTGTCTGTTCTCCACACCCAAACCCACACAGAGTTTTCTGACATAGGCTACACACTGCGCCTGGTTTTCCTGTGTACAACCCCAACACACGAACACATAAAGAATGAGAAAGAGTGTGGTTTCTCTGTGTCCACACCAGAGTCATGTTTTATTTTTTTAAGTCGTAGTGCATCATTAAGCTCAGAGTCCAAACTTGAGTTCAATTATAATCATGTACACACCCTGGGGGTTACTATTTTCACCATGTCCCACCTTCAACAGGTGGCCTGAGTCTGTTCTCTCCTCTTACATTTGTCTGCTTTCAACCACTCGCTCAGATTAAAATAAGCTGTCTGGCCTACCACCTTTTTCCTGAACCTTTACCACCTTGCTTTGTCGACTACCAGGCTCCCACATCAAACCCACCACTTGGAGCCAGGGGTCAGCGCTGCAGGAGCCAAAAAACACTATTATTTCTGTGTAATTACCCAAGAGAAATAAAAACAGAGTTATAAAAAAAAAAGTAAACAGGAGCCAGGAGGCCTGTTTGGTATGTTTATAACCAGTTCTTATTTCCCCTTTATTTGCTCTTTTGTACTTCTGTAGTCTCTAATGTTTTCTCTGCTTTCAATTCCATCACATAAACAGATCAATGAGCACACAGTTCAAAATGTCACCACCAGTGAGCAATCATTCAAAGGCCTGAATCTGGTCACAAAAAACACAATAAACACAAACAAAACTTTTCTTTTTTTGTCAAAATGACATGTATGATCAGTTGCAGATGAGTAAAATTACTGCAAAATTAAACGCTTCAAGTGTCCAGATGATTTAATCCTGTCCTCTTCTGCCTCACCTGGGTCAGTCGCCTGTACTTTCTGCACGCGGTGACATGAGCGATGACACTGGCGTGGCTCTCTTTGCTCACGTTGATGCCGTTTACCTTGATGATGCACTGGCCCGGGTGGAGACCGGCGGTGGCAGCCACCGTGCCTGACGTGAAACAGGAACGCAAGCAAAAGGGAAAGAAATTGTGTTAAGGTTCTGGCAGGCATGACCATGCAGGTGCAAGCTCAAGGACATGAAAATATGTAACACAATTCCATTGTCCATATTGCACACATAAAATTGGGGTAACACTCCTTTCTCCTCTCTGTATCTACATCTTTCTTTCCTGTTGTTTAGCAGCTTGGGAGGAGCGACCATTTTCCAGACAAATGCATCCTTGTCCCCACAGGTACAAATACCAACTTTGAGTGGGGGGGTTAGGTTAGGTCCAAGGTGTGAAATG
Organism: Cynodonichthys magdalenae; assembly: GCA_031762555.1. NCBI lineage: Eukaryota > Metazoa > Chordata > Actinopteri > Cyprinodontiformes > Rivulidae > Cynodonichthys > Cynodonichthys magdalenae. The sequence goes on along the minus strand of JARVJO010000165.1, from coordinate 13,299,852 downwards.
AGTTTAGGCTAGATTTAGGGTTAAGTACAGTATGTACCGGGGTGGTTAGGTTTAAGGTAAAGGGTCAGAGTTAGGCTATAGAAAAGACCAGTAAAGGAATGCAAGTCAATGCAAAGTCCCCACGAGGATAGAAAAAAACAATGTGTGTGTGAATGTTATGAGCCGAGGAGGGAAGTTATTCATCAAGACCAGTCATGATTCCAACACTAGGATAACTTCAAGGTTTACAGATTTCAGGAGGAAGGACGTGACAGTCTAAATATTTCCTTTATTTATTTTCTCTCTACCTAAGAGCTCACCATGCATGCTCAAACTGCAACAAGAGAAACATAAGGATCTGGTCCAGTAACTAAAAAGACATAAATGTTCAGCTTTTGTTCCTCTACTTTAGCTGAATGTACAAAAACAGTAAATGCTCAACACATTACTAAAACATTCACGTAAAAACATTGGTTAGATAAATGTATATTACAGGTTCCACCAGGTGTTTGCTAACTGTTGCTGCCACTAGCTTGGTGGAGCTGCGTGTGTGTGTGTGTGTGTGTGTGTGTGTGTGGGGGGGGGGGGGGGGGGGGGGG
>JARVJO010000165.1:13265871-13278848 GCA_031762555.1 Cynodonichthys magdalenae | reverse complement strand
ATGTTTTGTCTCATGTATGTTTTCTTGAATGGGTGATCTTAACTTAATTTCATTCTACATTGCATCCCTGATGTTGTATTGAACGACAATAAAAGCATATCTATATCTATCTATATCAATCCTGATTTTTGGGGCCACGATTCGATTCAAAATTAAAATTTTCTTCAAAAACTGATGCTGTGAAGCAGCGCATTTGTCGTGTTGCCAAAGTGCTTCATCTTTATTTTGCAAACATTGCACTCAGTGAAGCTCCTGTCAAACTCTGACTCATTCAGTAAAAAAACAAATGAGCCCAAATCTTTGCCTTCATTTAAGACGGGGCCGATTGAATCACTATTTCCTCCAGCCTGACAGCCGTTGGATTTGCTTTATTCTTTTCTGTCTTTTTGTTAAATAGATTTTGGGACATTTTCAATTGATTCTGAATTGTTGAAAAAGAGAATCATGAATCTGATGGAAATCGATATTTTGGTGCACCCCTACTATTTATTGTAGAAGAATGAAACAAAAATACTTGATTTGTTTTTTTGTATTTTTGCCATGCTGAAACATAGACAAATCAGGAAAAACTAAAAAGTATTTTTTTAAATTGTATTCTCTAAAACAACCCTTAATGTTAGCTCCTTACATCCCATGAGGTTTATTGTAAGTAATAGTGATAAAATGAAAGGATAGCATAAACACCTGTTTTTCTTCTTGCAGTACACCAGAAGCTTGTCAAACAAGAAGAAGCTCCTCTCTTGTATGTTTCCAGCTGAGATCTTTAACAGGACACCCTGCATCAGCATCTCGGTGCAGGTATCCGTGATGTTAGAACCCTGTTGGGGGGGGGTGTTTACATGTGGGTCAAACAGGCAAGAGAAAAAAAAATAACATACTAATAAGAACTACTTAAAACAAAGAACTGTAAAACTTTTTCCTTTATCTCTCAGAGTTCACATGCAGCATTGACCAGATGCGGGTTGACAGAACCCAGCCCTTCCTGTTCCCTCTCTCAGGGGTCTGTGAAAACCCTCCCTGCTTCCTCAGAGCAGATTGCAGTGGGACTTTAAAACACGGGGTGGTTAATAGCTTCAATAGAACAACATCCCGTCCAGTCGGCCATGTGTTGCGTCGTCGCGCCTGGACACCATATTAGTTTGGTTCCTGCTGCAAAATGATAAAGTGCGCTGTCTTTTCCCTTAACTTAGACACCCTGGGAATTTATGCATCCCGACCCCCACCCCCCTATTTGATCAGCCTCTCAGAGTTAAAAATAACTCCCAAGCGCACAGAGGCAAAAAAAAAAAAATGTGCGAAGCATTTCCTGCTGCAGGAGACATCAGCGGGGCCAAAACCTCCTTTCTCTCTCTCTCTTTCTCTTCACTCCATCTCTTCCTTTTGCTTCTTATGAACAATTCTCACTTTCTTCCTCTGCTCTTTTGGGTCTTGAGATTTCTCCCTAAACACTTTCTTTTGTTCTCCCCCCTCTCCCGTGGCCCTTGACCAGATGTTAAACTAATTTGCAGCAAGTCAAAAGTGGCTATAACTCAGTCGGTTTTACAGATATCGAGCTAAAACTTGGTGTGTTAGTAGCTGAGAGTCATCCCTAAAACATATTCTGAGGGCAACAATTTTGTTTCAAACTACATTAACTCTTGTCGTCAATCCTGTTTGTCTGGACAAATTCTAATGAAACCATTAGAAAGTAATCATTGGATCTTTATCTACAACTCCTTAACTTTTGTAGCACACCTAACTCAAGATGGCTACCATAACAAGCTTAGGAAATGCAATAATGTCTATAATTCAGTCAGTTTTATGAAGACTGAGCTAAATTTGGTGCAGTAGTAGCTGAAAGTTCTCAACACATTCTTTGAGCAACAACAGATTGCACAACTTTGCATGAGATCATGCATACATGGATTCCAAGTTTGACCAAACAGCTTTAACTTCATCCCTTCTCAGCATAAGACAATTTTAGTTAGCAGGTGTTCCTTCAATGTATGGCCTTTTATTTTAAAAGTCAAACAACTGCCAGACATAACTTGTGAACAAGATAGAAATATATAAATGGCAAAAGCAGAGTATCCCATTAATCAAGGTAGAGGATAAAAGAATTCTTGCTAGAAACGAATCCAAATCAAGCAAATCAAAAACTGAGCTAGATGTTAGACAAGGTGAAAACCGGGTGGAAACTACTACCTTTAAGTCTAAAATTAACGCATTACCATGGCACACTGTGACAAAACACAGACACTTGCAATGGTAACCAACTGGCAATCACCGTCCTAGCGAGTGCTGGCAGTCATCGCCATGGTGACCACAGCGGGCCATCGCCCTGCCTCTCCCACGCAGTGTATGTGAACCTGCCAGGAGGCCCTGAGGGTGGCCAGCAGTGGAGCAGGTCAGCACTAATGAGCAGCCATCCTGGACGGAGGAGCAGGAACGGAAAAATCCCACAATCCCCCTGTCATTCCTCAAACACCCACACAGAAAAAACAAACCTTAGCCATCATTCAGCCCCCCCCCCCCCCGCCTGTCTCTCTGCTGTTTCCTTTACCCCTCCTTCAGTTTCATCTCATTTGGAGCTGCAGAGCCTGGTGAAGAGCAGACAAGAGGATCTAGCTCCAGAATGAGGTAATGTTCACAATTAATACAAGTGCAGAGGGGGAAACCGCAGAGGAGCTGCAGCCAAGACTGTGTCGAGTACAAGATGTCACCCCACCCAACGCTGAGCCTGTTTCTGATCGAACTATTCTTAGAGTTTGAGGTGTTTGTATTTCCTCCACCGGATGCATCTAAAACTCGTAATCTTTATTTTCTGTCAAATTAAACAGACACTGAGCAGAGGTTGCATCAGTTCTTTGGATAATAATGGGTTCAAGATGGATTTTAATAGTTTTTTATATTTTAGAAGTACATTTCATATTGAATCACCACAATAGGTCAGGTTAACTGCAGAACAACCTACCAAAATATCTCAGTCATGTATTCAAAAAGCCTTGAAGGGTTTCATGGAAAAGTTATGAACACTTATCTTACTTTCGTTGAAATGATTTTGGAATTACCGTGGCCATGTTTCCATCCAATTGTAATGAACATTTTGAGCAAACTTTTAAAATGTTGCAAAAAAGAAAAAAATATTAGGTGTGTTTCCATCTGGTTTGGATCGAATCAACCAGGCTACAACCAATCATGTGAGGTAAATGTTCTCTACGTCAGAACTTATTCGGCAAATGTGTTTCCATCTCTTCTTTTGCACATTAACTCTTTTTCGGAAAAACCACCTCAAGCGAGCGTAAAAACAATTTAGCAGAATTGAGAACCTTTTTAACGCATTACTTCAAAATGCACATAAAAAAGACATTGATGGAATATGTAAAATATGTAAAAACACACTGCTAACACAACACTGTAAATGTGCAACCAGACCACAAATAAAGCATAAAATTCAGTGCAGAGTGTGGTTAAGGCCCACCTCCCAGCCCTCGATATGCGACTGCCACTCCTCTAAAATCTCCAGCTTCTCCATCTGCCTTTTTGCTTCATTGATGCTGGAGCACACAGCCTTCATCAGCTGCAGAGACTCCTGAACCAGGGTGTAGTCATTGTGCCTCTTAGGGGTCCTCTTCAACAGCTCCTGTTTTTATGTAAAAACAACATAGACAAATGCAGAAAATGCTTTTAAAAGGTATCACTCATCTGAAAAAGTAAATAATGGATGAAATATGAAAAACCATTATCCATTCCACAATTCACCTTCCAGTGACTCCTCCTGTATTACCACTGCTTGCAACGGTCTAGCGACAAAGGAGGGAATCTCAAAGTTGAAACAGCGTGTCAGCTACCAGAAGACTGATTTACACTTTTCTAGATATATCTGAAGCTTCCAATTGCTATCCGTGTCACCTAATGAGAGGAGGAGACTCCAGCAGCTGGAAACCTTCAACTGGCTGGGCTTCAGATTACTCCCTTTATTATTATAACTTCTCCTCGCTGCATGCTGGTGGCTGCTTAGGGAATGCCTGGGTGAATTAATAGATCATAACAAGATAAATGAGATGGGACGGCTACGGTCACACATATCAAACGAGCCTTTGAATACGTATAGCGTTTCACTCAAGTTCCACTCTGGAAAAAGGAAAGGTATGACTGAGCCTGGTCAAAAAACGTCTGAATGTACAGCTGGGGTTGGGAGGTGATGATGGGATATTTCTGCAGTGCGGTGGTGTGACTGAACTAAGCAAAGACGTGTCAGAATACGAGGCCAACGTTTCATTAGAAAAGGGAGAGGCTGATGTGTAGCGGACGGGACAGCCCTAACTAATGACCGAGGAGAAGAAGGTGCCCTACAGCAGCGCCACATGGGTGTGGTAGCTCTGCGAACACATGGCTGGCACGCACAGCGTTTACACATGCTTACTTTGAGCAGCAACGGGTACTTGCATATCCTCTGAATAGGAGCCACCAAGTAACCTTCAAGTGGTACTTCTGTGTTTTTTCTGCCTCCCAGCAACATGCAGTTCTGCAGGAAAGGAGAGGAAAAAAAGGCCAACATTAGCTGAGCTGATGAGGTGGAAATGCTCTTTAACTCCAAAAAGCAACATTTGCTGTAACTCCTCAATAACAGTAAATTAAATGCATAACAAACATAAAAGCTAAAAGTCGACATGCTCAAACATCTGAGAAAAACATGCTCCACAAACATCTTCCTGGTCTTTGGCCTTCAATTGATCAAAGTAGGTTCAAAGGTCAAAAGTCAGCTGTTTATCATCATTTTCACTTCCCCTCTCACCTGAAATTTAGATGAGGCGTTCCCAATTTACAGTGTAAACACTAAACCAAACATTGTAGCAGTCAGAAGGCCAAAGGTTTCCTGGAGGTTAATGTGTGTGTGTCCCCCCCAGTCCCTACAGTGCACAGACCTGAGTTTTACTAACACGTGGGGCAGGCTGGAAGGTAACCAGAGACCCAGATGGCCTCAATCCAAAGCTCAGCCACTAAACGGTCAACAATATAAATCAATTTCAACTAGAAAATTTGAACTTTCTTTGAAAATGCAGTGTGAATACTGAGTGCTAGATGACCTAAATGAAACCTACTAAAAGGTGCTGAAACCTCAGTTGTGAAGCTAAAACAGCAGAACACTGGGTAAAAGGAGCAAAACCACTAGCTACAATCTATAAGTAACAAATCACTAACTAAAAATAAAAGTATTAAAAGTAGCAACTGTCAACTTAAAAACTAAATACAGTCAACAGCTAGCTAAATAAGGGAAAAGGTTAGCTAAGTAACAAAATAATAGCTAGAACAGGGGTCTGCAATCCACTGCGGCTTTTTAAAGATTTGACTAAAACTAACATTAGATTGATTTCTTTGTTGTTGTTTTTTATATACTCACAACAGAAAAGGCTAGCTTTAGCAGTTTTTCTGTGTTTGAAACGCCTATTGCAAAGTGATTAGATTATGTTAGTAGTTTGATACGACCAATCCAACTTCAGTCTTTTATTTCCATTTCACTAGAAATGTTTTTGGAATATCTGTAAGGCAAGTTGCTGAGAAGAAATATAATATAGAATAATACATTTTATGTATTCATGTTTACGTTCTTTGTCCTAAAATGTAAAAATAAATGTTCAAATTCACTATATATTATTATTGTATAATGTCACCCCCACTGGCCAGAAACCACCTCTTTAAGACTCAAAGTGGCCCATGGGCCACCAGTTGGTTGTAGTAGCTTTTCAACTCTGGACACATTTTGTTAGTGAGCCATGAGGAAAAAGTGCCTTTTTTGATTGTAAAGGTTGCAAATTCCTGTGCCAGAAGCTTAAAGTAGCAAAAGGTTTGCTAAAAACTAAACTAGCAGACAGGTAGCTAAAATATTAAAATAGGCTAATAGCAGAATGTTAGCTAAAAGCTAACAGTAGCATAAGACTGTATTTCCAGGGGTAAAATATGTTTGTAAATATGGCGAAATATTTTTAAAATGGTACAAAAGTTAAAAATTGAACTAAATTAGCAGAAAGGTAGGCAATATTAAAAGTAGCAGACTGTTAGCTAAAAGTAGCATAAGAAAGTATATCAAGGAGTAAATATTTTTCTAAATATTGTTAAATATTTTCTCAATCATAAAAGTTACAAAACTCAAAAATCAAAGAGCCCATTTCCTGAGCTGAACGTTTTGATATATGAATGTCAAAAATAGCACAAGCAGAAAAGTACAGAACAATAAAAAAAGAGGAAAACAACAGTGTGAATGCTGAATCAGCATGAACATTGTTCCGTCAGACTAGGGTTGGGCGATAAATCGATTTAATCGATTAATTCGAATTTGCCATTTATAAAGATTTAATTTTGGGAAAATATGGATTTTTTTCCCACCAGTGCACTCTTTGGGGCTTCTGCCTGGTTCTGCTGGAGGTTTCTTCCTGTTAAGGGGGAGTTTTTCCTCTCCACTGTCACCACTGTGCTGCTCAGGATGGGAGTGACGAAGCAAAGATTCGGCTCAGTCTGCTTGGCTTCTTCTTTAGCTTTTATTGTCTTTTGTGTACAGAGCCCTGAGACAACAGTTGTTGTGACTTGGCGCTATATAAATAAACTGAACTGAATTGAACTGTAGTTCAGAGGTCACCCCACCTGTCCCTCAAAACGCTTGGTACACGACATGACAATATGGCAGCTAGCAAAGAGGATCTATTTCCCAAAAAAGGGACCGTTTCTTCAGTTATCTGGAACTGGTTAGGTTTTGCAACCTCGGACTTGGAGCAACAATCACCTCACTGCAAAATCTGTTTGAAGGCTCTTTCCACAAAAAGCAGGAGTACAACAAATGTGTTTTAACACCTGAAACAGAGGCACTACACTAAGTGGAAAACAAAATCAATAAAATCAAAAATTAAATTTGGCATGAAAAAAAAAATCTGAGGTTTGTTTTTTGGGCCATATCACCCAGCGCTACGTCAGACCAACTGTTAATGAGACGCAGATATCTTTTTAGATGGTGGGTAAAGTCTCATTTCATGTTTGTTTAAACCAAGGCAGCTAATCAAGAACTAGGTTTGCAACTCTGCTGCAAATCTCAGGTTTTCTCTGAAGTGGTATCCTCACTAAGCACTGCAATGTGGACAAACAAGGAAAAGGTTAGAAGCATGAATGAGTGGGAAAAGATAGTAAACAGTTTGCTCTCCAACGGTTTGAGGATATGAAGAATAAAGGTGGTGACTGAAAGCCAGCAGGGAGGATGTATTCATCCTTTGTTCTAGCAGCACGACGCTCCCCTGTGGGAGTGAAAGTCTGCAGAAGTGGCGGGACAGAAAGAGGGGAGTACACCCACACATCAGGCGAGACATGTCAAACAACACTGGAACAGAGAGAACAAGCTTTTCACACCGTCCACCACAGGTTCCAGTTTGGATCAAACACATCCATGTTTTGATCGTTTCCACTGTCTTTTCTCACCAGTAAGCACGTTCTGACACTCCTGATCTTATTGAGCTCCAGCAGCAGCCTCTGGGCCTTCTCATGATTCCCGCAGTACTCGTCATAAATCTGAAAACGGCTTCTCTGCAGGAGACGGAGAGAGAAAGTCAATATAAAAAAAAGCAGACAAAAATGGCAACAAAGCAAAGCAAAAGGGAATAAAAAACAAGGGAGTGTATCAAATATCCTGCAAAACCAGAAGGAGATGATCTAACACATTTTTAAAGGAAAATAGTTCTGAATTTGACATGATTTTTCTTTTGCTTATTCTTTTTAATTTTTGTTTTTTTGTCTCACAAACAAGGAAAAACTAAAACCTTGTTAAAGGAACAAAGCCAACAGATTTGTTTTTTTTTTCCTCAGTAAATTACACAGTATGAAATTCTTCCCCTCGTTCATCTTGAAATGCATCATGTATTTTGTGGTGTGTGCCCCCTTCATCACATCCTCTCATCTGTCTTGCAGATATACGACCAGCAAGCTTTCCACCAAAACTATTCATGTGGCGTCCATGCTCCGTTGTCTTTGAGAGCCAGCAGTGAGACCAGACCACACAGCCTCTAAATCACTCGCACCAACAGACCAACAGAAATAGTTTGCAGTCCTCAGGCGAGAGGCTGCCCCTCAGGACAGAAGACAGGGTTAGCTGGGTATTTATAAAAGACACAAGGATTAGTGAAACAAAGTGCTATCAGTTTTAATTAATCTTTTCCAAGATGTAAACTTTATGAACCCTTAAACCCGACTGTTTGCTATCCTGGAAACAAGTGGAGTCATTAGTCAGAGTCCGGACCCGTTTCACAGACCTTTTTATGTTTCTGTTGTAAAGTTACTCATTCATTCTTAGAACTTTCCTTCACAAAGTAAACACTCAAAAAGTGCGACAGTGCTTCAGAGTAAAAGGAGCCTAATTCGTTTTATCTCTGCGCGCTCACGGCATCAGTTCTGACGGAGTTATAGTCGAGGAGTTTTCCGTTCTCAGCTTTGAAGCGTAGCCCGTTCTCTAAATCAAATCGTCTCATCGTAAACCTACTGCAGCCGCACCATCTGTACCGCTAGATCATCTCCCTCCTTCACCTCCGTCCGACGGCAAGAGAGACACCGACACTGCTGTGAGACCGACAAAAGGACGGTTAGATTTACAGCTCTTTAAAACCTATTACATGTCAGTGCGCCTCAAGAATCGTCTTTAAAGAAATGTGATATATGAAGGTGGGGATCAGTATATCAAGTACACATGAAGCGCATTGCACATGTGCGCTGTCTCATCATGTGTTATCCAGAAAGATAAACTGACAACATGGGGAGTGTTGAGTCATTTTTAGGAGTAAAGTTAGGATTTTAGATCACAGAGAGCTCTTTGAAGCAACTGTTCATTTTATTTGAAGTGGGATTCTGGGGAAAGGTTGTGAACAATTATTATCTGCTATCTGTTGTAGATAGCTCTTTGGACGACCTCGGTTTGGAGGAACAGGGTTTGTTTTGGATTAGACTGAAAGCTAGTCTGAGCAGGACCAAGGACAAAAAAAAAAATTCTTCTCATCTTAAAACTCCCATTTAAAAAGAAATCAGGTAAAATCTTGTGCAAACTTTAAAGCAGCTGTGAATTTAACATCACACAATTATTAGAATAAAAAATAAAGTTATGATATTCATGTCAAGACTGTCCCAGGCTGCAACAGAAGTGCTACAGCTAGCTGCTGCTACTACTTGCAATAACCTTGGAAATCTATGTAAAATTTCAAAAATAGCATTCCTATTTGAAGGAACATTTAGTGACCTTACATCAGCTTTACTGAACATTAAAATGCCTGTAACATCAAATTTATAAAAATAAATAATAAAATAAATTGTGTCTCTGTTTCTCCTTCCTGTCCCCCCAAACCCAGCCAGTCGAGGCAGATGGCTGCCTGTCATGAGCCTGGTTCTGCTGGAGTTCTTCCTGTTAAAAGAGAGTTTTTCCTCTCCACTGTCGCCACTGTGTTGCTCAGGATGGGAGACTGTGATGAAGTGAATCAACACAATCTGCTGGCTTCTTTAGATTTGTTGTTTTTTGTGTACAGTGCCCTGACACGACGTACGGTGTGACTTGGCGCTATAAAAATAAACTGAATTGAAACTGAACTGAAATAAGTAGGAAGACTTTTGACATTTTACGTCAATCATGAGTTGCAAACAAAATTTCATGCCATTGAGATCATTGATATGTTAGCAAAATCGACACGTGCCCACTGGAGCTCTGTTATGCATTGAATAACTCCACAAATACTGGGTGTAGAAAATATAATATCTGCGTAAACTGGCCTGTCTGACAACTTGACAAGGGCTGTTTTATTTGATGTTTCTGACGCTTAATCATTACATTACTTTCTCTGTCATTAACGAGTCTACATCATAATTTAATCATAATTATTATGCAGTCTAACTAGTCAGTAATCCATTAAAGTCCATATTTTACTTGTTTAATATCAGTAAATAATATATTTGACAACAAATAGTCAATTCTAAAAAAGTTTAAACATAAACACTGCAGCTTTTTAAATGTTAGCGTACAGGTTTTACAGTTAAAATCATTAATTTTGGTTAAATATGCAAAATATTTACCTGTGAAACATCATCCCTTTTGCTCTTGTAAACTTGTTGTAACAATTTCTGCAGTTTATAGCAAAGTATTTGTGTCATTTGTACATTTATTAAACGTTGATTTGCACCGTGCTATGTTCTGCTCATTGATTTCAATGGTAAGTGTTAGCATTAGCTCAATGCATAAAACTCCCCCTTGCTAAGCACGCCTATATATATATATATATATATATATATATATATATATATATATCACTGGTTTAGATTATCAGTTGTTGAGCTATTCACATGTGAAGTAACAGGAAGTTACAAAGGAAAATGTCTGCAGGTAAACAGAACATTACTATAATGGCCGACAACAGACTATAGAGAATGATCTGATGTTTCTTTAGGTTATTTTAAGTCACCAGAGAGATGAAAAGTCAGAGTTCAAATAATATTGTTTCAATAAACAAAGACCAGAGAGTTCCTTTTCTTAAAGAACTCCCCTTTGATGTCACTTCCTGTTTCACTCTGGTTGATCCAATTCTTAAAGATAATGTCAGTTATGTGACAAAATCGGTAAAATCGTGTATTACGTCAAGTTTCCTAAACATAAAGATGTTTTCTTGGACTTTTTGTATTTGAGGGATAAGCATTTGACAGGCACTTAAAGAGCTCGCACAACAAATTGCATCTAAAAACCCGTCAAGGTGAAACTCAGCTTGCAAAACACGACGACACATCTACTCACAAAGTGCAAGAAGCAGCGCGCCACTTCATGGTGAGCGTGAGGCTCGGGCTGCAGCAGCTCCTCCACCATGGACAGGAAGTCTCTGTGAACGGCCAGAACCTCCTCGATGTTGGAGAATAAAACCTGGGGGGGAGAGAGACGTGGAGCTGTCAATTCAAACACCGTGTCTCACTTTTAACAATCTGCTTTCTCCTCTGTTCCAGTTCTTGAGTCACTTATTTGCTTTTTTTGTGGTCTGTGGTGCTAGACAAAGAAATGCCTGTGGAAACGGGATAAATATGGAGGTTTTCTTTACAAGACGCCCCCTTTGCCAGAGGAGTCTTTGATAATTGACGACTCAAATTTGAGATATTTTAATAGAAAAGTTCAACCAAAAGAAATTTTAAAGACGTGTTGGGGAAACACTTAGCCCTTGTGTTGGGCTGACTTCTGCCCTCCTGTTGCTTTTGTGCTGATAATAAAAGACAAATTTAAGCTCAATAATGAATCTTAAAACTAACCGACGCAGGAAAAACGGGGGTCTTTCATTGGTGTTCCAGTGGTTAAAACAATCCTGAACGATCCAAAGCAAACAGTAACAAATCACTTTGATCACTGCATTTCTGCTCTGTAAGACTGAATGTCCCTCAGCTTCACCACAACACTACAGCCATAAGAAAACCCTCCACCCATTGCTATCTACAATACCCCCCTCTCTGCACAGCATGTTCCCAAACAAAACATAACACGAGGGGACATATTCCAAAACACGGACGTGCAGTAAATATCCTCTGAATGCGTGTTTACCTCCAAAAGTAAGCAAGTCTCAGAGACAGGCTCTCACTGTGACGGAGCATCCTTTATTATCTTGCAGCCGGAATCATTTATAAATAGATTATATTTGCAGCTGTTTCCTGCGTCACCCACCGCTTCTTTCCCCCGCATTCAGAACGCCACTATTTTCGGTTAAAAAAGCACCACTGACAAGGATTTATTCAGCCTTCGACGTAATTTCCAAACTTTTCACTCAGGTTGCCTAACGGAAACAAGGTTTGCATTAAACGTAAGGGGTAAAGGTCAATTGCCTTGATTGCTGTTCCAAGACTTAATTCTACAGTAACATACCTGCCCGACTCCCTCCTTACCTTCACCGTTTCCTCTGTGATGTTTTTGTCGATTTTGGTGGCTGCATACTGGTTGAGGCGATGGAGAAACACCTGAAGCAGAGCAGAAAAGGAAAACAGCAGTTAACCCAACCGGCTCCAGGTTTAAATTACTCTTTGCCACCTGATCACTTGGACCTTAAAAACAAGGCCAAAACAAAGATTTGAGGCTTCGAGTGCTACTGCAACACTTTGGCGCCACAGAAGATTGACGGCCCTCACAATGGCCAATGGACAGACTCGAAACACAATCTGTGAACTGTATGAAAATAAAACTAAAATTGGAGTGAAATGCATTTCAAAGCTAGCATTAGGCAGCTGAAGAGGCCATTAATGTTTGAACTGAGGCAGATGAAAAGTGCTCTTTCTTCTGTCTCTAAGGACTCCGGTTCCCAGACTGCTTCACTGCACAAGTCCAGCACAAGCCAATTATAGCTTCAGAGCAGCAAATTAGGAAGGTGCAGATTAAATTATTCTTAAAACGTAACTAAAAAGAAGTGACTTTTTTAGTCTGTCTGTCTGTCAGAGTGTTATAAACCAAATGGACAACAGGTAATCCACACATGTTTATGTAAGGAAAAGCTTCGAGTGCCACTGGCTGCATCACAGTTTACTTCTGACTGAGGCCTGAACCTCTAAGGAGGCTGGGATGAGTTTAAGTGCAAATCAGTTCTTTGAGTTTACACAAAAACCTTAAACCACAAACTGTTGTTCACAAACTACATCTTAAATGGGTCAAACGACGAAGCATATGTTTTCAAATATATATTTTTTAAATAGTATCAGAAAGATAGCCTAAAATTATCCTCTGAATGATACAAATGTTTGCAAAAAGAGGCAAGGTGATTAAAAATAGTTTGTTTAGATCAAGAAGTTCCACAATCTCCATGTATCAATATAAATTTGTGTTCAAATGTGTTATTATTTTACACATAGGTTTTGGAAAGAATCTAAATTAAAAGTCTTAAAAATAACAAATGTATAAAACATAACTGAATATGGCTAGGCTAATTTTTTTTTTTTTTTTTTTTTTTTTTTAAAAAATTTATTAATTT
>JARVJO010000165.1:13249548-13261599 GCA_031762555.1 Cynodonichthys magdalenae | reverse complement strand
AACTTTATGAATGTTTTTTGTGACAAACAAGTATGTGTTCCGATCACTCTATCACATAAAAATAAGAGTTGTAGAACATATTGGAAACTCAAGACAGCCATGACATTATGTTTTTTACAAGTGTATGTAAACTTTTGACCACAACTGTAAATCTCAAAAAAGTTGATTTTACATGATATTGCCCCTTTAATATCTAACCAATCGTTCCTGAATGGGAGTATTTAGGAGAGATAAACCACATTCATTTATACTGTATGACATGACTGGAGTTTTCTAACGTTCAGGAACACAGTAAAAAAATCTGTTTCCTGACACTCAACTAGGGCGTTGAATGTAATCTCAAAAACAGCCCATTCATTTTTGAAAAATTAGGCTATACTTTTAGATTGAACCTCAACCACCTGTACACCAGTCTAAATGAGTTCTGTTTAATTTAGCTTCGGTACAAACATAACATCGTCATTTAGCTGCTAGTGGTACTTCCAGTTTCAGCTACAGGATGTTTCAAAATGAGAGTCCGATTCAATACAGTCCAAAACGAAACATGACAGATGGCCTTGATATTAGTATGTCGACATTATGCAGGTATCTTCCTTGCAGTTGTTCAAGCGAAAAGCCCAATCTGACATGATGGAAGTCGCTCCCTTCCTGCAGTACGGGATGCTACGGCTATAAGTATCTGAAATGCTTAAATTACGTCCTGTATGTTCACAAAGAGCACACAATTCCTCCTGTTTCAACCCTGCAGGTCACAACTTTATTAAACTCTGATGGATAAACATCTCAGCTTGTTCTTGGCACTCGTGCGTTCGGCATTACACATATACACGTCCAGGACCGGTACCTGCTCAAAAATCCACATGAGATCAAGATCTTGTAATTACAAGATCAGGAGTCTAATTGTTTTTAATTTGGTGAAAGCAATGCTCTTTCGTACTTCTGAACAGCAAGCAACAAAAAGTAGATTAATGTATTTTACAGCTAAAGTGGATTTATTGAGAGTCACATTTCACAACTCAAGAAAAATCTGCAACAAAAGTAATTGCTTAGCAGATGTTTAATATAGGTAAATTATATTTCTAAGACGTCTGTTGTAGGAAAAGTAAAAAAAAATATATAAATTTATATAACCATGTTTTTGTTGACTGACAATTCAAGGAAATTTCTCTTTTATACATTTATTCTTCCTCCTCCACACAAACACATGCAAGCATATTGTATTTATACAGCATGTGTTTATCCAACTATATTAAATGCTTTCTCCCTTACAGATCTAGCAGCAAAACAAGGACGAGAAAAAAAAAAAAAAAGTCTCACAGTCCTTTTGTTCCCGGAGGCCCAGGTATAATCACCTGGACTGTCACTATGATAGCTGAAAAGAGGGCTGCACATTAAAACCCCATTAAAGTTTTTATTATTCCAAACAACAGATGGGTGTGATGAATAGATTAGTCCAATAACTGCATGTAGCCCGATGTGCCATTAATTAGCATCGGCCCACACACCGTGGGCTACAAAGACATGGATGTTGGGAACGGCGCTGTGCTGTTTCATGCAGTCATGCTCCTATTAGAAAAAAAAAACCATAGCAGCCTGACTTTTGCAGTCACAGAAGAAGGAAACAGATCGATCGATAACTACAGTTTGCAGAAATATGAAGTCGGGGAGCTGAAAAAGCACCCAGTGTAAGTTTGGACCAAACAAGTGATTCAAAGGTCATCCAAGTTCAGCACACTTTGTGAATGGATATTATGCAACGCTGCCTTTCTGGTAAGATACAATCAACGGAAGACTGTCCCCTCCCCCCTGAAAATGTTTATCTCTCAGTCAATAAAACACATGAAGTGAAGGATTCGGAGCAAGACAGGCTGCTTACTTCCCCAAATGGGTAAACCAGCCATGACGTCACAGGAGGACAATGATGGACATTCTTGCATGGCAAAATAATGAACAAACAACCACAAACACTGAAAGTTCATGACTTTATATTTATAGAAAGATTTATAACATCATATGGGAGAAAAGCATTTTCTTTGTGGGCAAAATACTGTATATAAAAACTGAGACAAGGACCTTTTAAAGTTGGTGACAAACAGTTTCCACTGAAGTGAGTCACCAGTTTGTGAAGTTTGCTCATTAACACACCAGTGTCTGAAACACAAGTGCGTCTCTGCGTGTCTTTTATTACCCGTTATTCCCCAAGACTGCAGAGTAAACGACTGCGATAAAAGACGGCAGGTAACAGGTGAGCGAGCAGTTCAGGCCCCTCAGGCAGCGAGCTCTCAAAGCGCCAGAGCCGAGTCGCTGAAACGAGACGGCAGAGACGGAAAAGACAGAGAAGAGAAGGAACAGACAGAGAGAAGAGGAAGAGAGCGGCTTCAGCATCACAGGGTTAACTCTCCTGCACAGACGGCTGCTTGTACACCGATCAGAATCCTGCAGTGAAAATATTCAGTTCGCTTCCCGACCGGAGACAGAGAGGTCACAGGGACACATCCGAAAAGAGAGAAAAGGCTCTCTGTATTGATTGGCTTTTATAAGCAGGTTTTTGCTGGCATCAGCTGGTCCTGATGACACCATCAAGAGTCATCCTGGACTGTGTGTCTCATTTGTTCTGACTAATTTTCCTAAAATGTTGAAACACAAAAGGTAAAATATCCAGCTATTGAGTTTCAGCCATTTTTGTTAAAATTGCTTAACTGTAAACTGGTATACTTTAATATCAAATGATTACTTTTTGAATGTTTCATTGAAAACAATTCCTTGTTTCATGAGATAATTAAGAAAAGGTAAAGACATTCAAACAGACACAGGCAAAAACATTATCACCATCTTTGGTGTCTGAAAATAAATGACGCATTTCATTTACAAAATGTAGTTAAAAAACTAGTTTAGAAAAACTAACTTCAGATCATATAGACATGTCTTTAAAGAATCTTAAAAACAATTATTATAGTTTAAAGGGAACATATGCAAAACTCACTTTTTTAACCATTAAATACATTTTGTTGTCTCTAGGAGTGCAGGATAGTTGAGTTTAGTCTCTCCCGGTGCTGCGTAGATATCTATTCTGTTTGGGTCATATTTTTTAATCCATTCAGTTTTCTCTATGGTGTTTTTTTTTTTTTAACTATTACATCACAGTATTTGTGATGGAACTTCTAAATAAGGTCTGGACTTACCAACTACAATTTGGTGGTCTTCATTCTCCTCTGGGTCAGACTCTGGGTCCAAATATGTAAGGCTGGATGAACAAATCCTCCCTTGTTGACATCTTTTAATTAATTTTTAAATAAAACATTTCTGCGCAGCTATATAGTGGTAAAACCCTCTATCAAACTGGAATGGACCGGTCTGGAAGTTGGAGGGGGGCGGGGTGTGAAGTGCCTTGTTTGGATTTAAAGACACTGCCTCAAAATGAGTTGATCTGAGACTCGCATCAGAAAAAGTGGTTAAAGAGGGGCTTGTGGAGTTACAATAAGGAGGAATTCAGACCAAAGCATTGCTGTTCTATTAATATAGAGCCCAACTGAATGATTTAAATATTAAAAAGAAGGATGTAAAAGAATGAAATGTCTCATTTGAAATAAGTCGAGGTTTTCTTGTCATATAAAAACAAGTCAAACTGAGCAGTTTATCTGAAACACATGTCTGTTTTCAGGATGTTAGTCTAGTCAGTTTGATCCATCATGCAGCTCTGAGACGGAGAAATCTTTCACATTTTTCCAAGAGCCTTTTAGAATCACAAAACTGGATACGATGTTGGGGAAAATAGCTCAGTAGATGTGAGGTGGTCTTTAGGGACCAAACATCCAATCTCTGTGTGCAACCAAGCAAACCATCACCCACTGATTTGCTGGCAAGTCCCAACAGGGCCACACACCAGTATGATGTATTGATCTCCGAGATGACTGAGCAGAATTGTCCAGTCTCTTAATCCATGGCACACTCCCAGCCATGACTGCCACACACCCCGATTGTTCATCCGATTTAAGGCTTTCGGTCCGGCTGCAGAATGGCCCCCCTGCCACTCATGTCAGCCGGCCTGGCAAGGCCAAATGAAACCAGCAAAGACAAAACCACAGATAGTCAGTGGAGGATTTAACAGTTGTTGACAGTTTCTTTCCTCCACTCCCAGTTTTTGAAACTGTTGGGAGTACGGCCACCCATACAAACAAACACCCCCTAAGAGGGTGAACAAAGCAGGGGGACAGGGTGAGAAATGCTGAAAAATCCAACTGTTGGGATTCATAGGTCAGGGTTAAGTAGTTTAACAAACTAACAAACTAAACAATCCTCTGCAAATGATCAGGTACAGGACAGGAAAGGCAGGCAAGAAAAACTTTAAAAGACTTTAAGCAAGCCTGAAGAACTATTCAACCACACTGATACCACAAGTTATGTTTTACAAAAAGATCCAGGTCTTTGAAAACAAAATGTACTATTTATGAAAGAGAGCAAAGGAGAAAAATCTAGACGGAACTAGACAGGGAGACAGGGAGACTTATTTATCTCCGAGTTTCTAAAGTAAATCTCATTCATTTGCTTAATTGGATCATTCAGAGTGAAGTGGAATGTCCCATCATGTCTAGACGGAAAGGACCGAATGTCTGCAGCAGCTGAACTTTAACATGAAAGACATGAAGAATGAAGAGAGTGGAAAAGTGGCATTTTCATAATGAAGCAAGCATGCACACTTGTGGACACAGAAACAAAAAATGCACAAATATGAAAGTCATAGAATTTCTTAGGCAGCTCATTGCATTAATCCCCTACAGGAAACATGCTTTACCTTGTTTTTCTTCACTAATTACCATTCCACACCACTATCATCCAAAATATGGGCAGAGTGCAATCTCTGCACTGCAGACACACTAATCTAAGAAGCCGTGCAGACACAACAAACCCAAACACACAGTCTCTGGTGAGGATGACCCCCTCACACCTCACGAACATCCTGACAAGTGTCCTGCCACTGTTCTACTTGCGTGTGCACTGGCACCTGGCAGAGGCCAACTCAAAGGCTTGTTTTTTCCTCTTGGGCAGTAAGACAGCAGCACTTCACTCTCAGGTGCAGCAAAGGGCACAATGGGAAAAACGCAGCAATGGTCCAAGTAGACACGTTGGCATCTGTAGCGTGACGCTGTACCAAAGTGGAGGGAGGGCATGAGTGTACACCAACAGGCAGGAAGCATTCAGTACAATGTAAAGACAGGGAGGTTCAAGGAGGAAGGAAATCCTGCTTTACAAAAAATGAACTGTGAGATGAAAACTAAAGCATTTCATCCACTGCAAGAACCTGCTGGAGAGGACAGAAAAAAAATGACAAACTGATACAAAAGTGCAATTCCAGCAGGCACATTTCAGTTTAATGTTAAAGGCTTAACATTGCAGCGTATCACTCACCAGCTAGTATTATTATTATTAGACTAAAATCATCTTCTACAAATAAATGCAAGACTAAAATGCTATGTTCACATCAAACGCATTTTCAGCGTCAAAAACGAACCCAATGCTTGAAGTTGGACACTTGTGCACTTTGAGGTCAGACGCTCGACATTTGCTCTAGATGCACGTCACGCTTGTTTTGAAGTGCCTCTTGGTTGTTTTCCTCGGCGGGTCTCTGTACTATGGCGGATGAAATTAAGTGGCTTTGCTTTATTTACTGAGAGCAAGAGCACGTAGCGTTCAATTCATAATTAATTCACCAGATAATTCAGAGACGTTCTGAGTTTGGTGAGTTTCACCACTACTCCAGAAGCTGCGAGCTGACAAAGCTCGCTTTCAGCTCTATTTTTGTCGCAAGCCCAGTTTGATGAGCCGCTGACCCGCATCGGTGCCCGCATCTCCTGTCAGGACACTGACTACAGGCACTCAATTTCAGCTAAAAAGTTCCTGTCCATCTGTCTCAAGTTAGTGGACATCATTCAGGAAACTGTCCCATTGGAAAATGCACCGCTACTTCACACAGAAGACGTCTCTGACTGGTTGCTTTGGATGTGCCGCACGCACGTCAAATGCTCAAACCGCACCTACCTCTCCTAGACGCACGTCCACCATAGACTTTGCAAATAAACCTGATGCTCAAAATGCTTTCTGTCTGAACCTAGCAAAATGGTGATCTCCACTCGTGACGTCACACATACCATTATCTGCAGCTCTCTCAAATGATCGGACAATCTGCATGGATTATACAGAGATTTAATGGTAATAACATAACAGATAAAGATGTTCCTAGAGCAAATTACAACACATCCAACTTCAGGAATCACAGGAACGTTCAGTTGAAAGGTTGGCTGGAGGGTCGAAGTCTTCAACAAACTTGAAAAGTGAGTGAAATTGTTAACAAGGTTGGTGTTTTTCACCCAAGTCTTCTAGCTTAGCTTGCTGCACCTAGTGTAGGTCTGTGTTTGTTTGTGTACACACACGTTTTTGTTACCTGGTAGGGATGATTTTTGACTATTTTTTGGTACATACAGCTTTTGAGTTTAGGCTAGGGTTAGGTATGTACTGGGGTGGTTAGGTTTAGGGTAAGGGGCCAGGGTTAGGCTATGGAACTGACCAGTAAATGAATGGGAGTCAATGTAAAGTCCCTATGAGAATAGAGGAACAAACGTATGTATTTGTATTTTTATCACTCAAGCCATTGAGAAAGTTAACAGTGATGTTTAAAACTTGTGTAGATTAGGCGGGATGGTACAAAAGTAAAGCTATAGTAGAGTAAAAAAAAGTACAGTTTACTGTACCTGTTTAGTGTCAGAAAAAGCAGGGATAGGATCAGGGTGGTCCTGTGCTGGTCTTTTACCTCAGATAAAATGTTTGGAGCAAACATTAAGTTCATGGTTGCACTTTTTTCCGGTAAAACTTGGCTCATCCCATTGCTTGAATCCCGCTGTGTTAGCTAGCGCCTTAGCTTGAGAAAAGTGAGAAAAATACTCCTTCCATGTTGATTTGATGGCTGTACCCTGAGTCACTGTTACAAATACTGTAGCACAATGGTTTTTTGGTCTTCCCAGTGATGTTTGATGCCATTTTCTTGAATTTATTAAGTTTAAACACAACTTAACTGGCACACTGAAATGCTACCAGAGTTTGTAAGTACATGGATGTTAAGTCGACGATGAAGAATTATCCAATACTTTGATTGACAGGGGACCCAATTTTGATGCAAAAAGCTGAGAACTTGTGCATACTGTCTTCCATCTTCAGGTCTCTGAAAAACAGAAGTACCTTTAGAAGAAGGTGCTAATGTTGCTAATGCAAAATGCATTCACTAGTGTACAAGAAGAAAAGCACAAAACAATCATTTACTTACTAAACGACAAACAGGTGAGAGAATCCATTTACACGCATCAACAGAAAAGATAGGAACATCATTGAAAAACATAAAGTGCAGGCCACTCATACAGAGGCAGCAGTGTGAAATTAAAATGCAAGCGTGCCACTTCATCAGTTCAGGGGCCTCACAGGGGGGACAGACGCAAGAGAAAAGCTCCCTGTATTCACAGAGAGCAAATCCAATTAAAAGAAGTCCAAGAAAAAATATGCTGATCTTGTGCTCATTTCACCTATATATATTTTTACTTCCTGTACAGCCGAAATATGACTAGTTTAAGACATTTACCTTGGCCTGTAAAAGGAGTTCAAGATTATGCTCAGTGATGAAGGTGCAGTTTTAGTTTAATAGGCATTAAATTTAAAATCCGCCACTAGAAAGTGGAAAGTACTTATTGTCAATACAGCATCCAAAAATATAGCTGGAACCTGCATTCATGTACAATTCCTTCTGGAACAAAGTGGTGGAAAATAAAGTGTATACTTCTTGGCTCCTTCATTCCTTCATTTCAGGTAAGCAGTAGGAAAGTACTGCAGCCAGCCACAGGGAAATCCAGTTAATTAGAAAATAAGATGTAATTTACAAAATGTTTCATTGTGTTTGGAAAGGTGTCGTAGTATCCTATAGAAAATTGGCAGTTTGAGGGAAAGAAATTAAAGAAAAATAATGAAGGAATAAAGATAAAAGTATTTAAATCTTTATAACTAATCTGATGAACTACACAGCAGATTCTTATTAGAACACCGATCATGTAACCAGCAATACCTTTCCTGCATTTGTTCTACAACAGATCAGATGGCAAAGAGGCAAATAAAAAAAATGTCTGTCCTTGTTTCTAATTTTCAGGACAAGGGGGAAGCTGAATGTTGCCTCAGCATAAGATTAACAGACAGGAAAAGGACGGGAACAAGGGGTCATGACCTTTGGAATCATCCCCAATGCGTTCAGAGGATATGAACCTCCTCGGCTTCCCACCTCGGCCTGACCCCCATCTGGACTGCTCATATATTTCAAGGAGAGCGAAAACCTCTTGGCCCTGTGGATGTGCCAAAGTGACTATACCTACCAGGAAGTAAACAAACCCTGAGAGAGCTAAATGGAACATCCAAGCGCAAACACACAAGCAGGGTTTAATTGACTACCTGGTTCCCAAGAAGCCAGTAAATGCTCCAATTTCTGCTTTCTCCATTAGGAATGATTTTCCAACTTCCTGTTACTAATCCTGCACACACAACTGGTAATAAATTGCCAACTGCCATATTTCATATGAACCAAAAACATAGACCAATAAATTCAGCTAGGAAAAACGCAACAAGATGATAAACAAATTGTTTTAATTTGCATCTTGTGATGTTGTTTTTCAACAAGAACAACAACAGAGGGGATTTAGCAGGCTTACAATATAAAACCAAGTTAATTCCCTTTCGATTGATGTGAGGGAATAAAAAATGTTTTAAACATTATAGTCACATTATACAGGCTTTTGTTGGAGGAGGGGGCAGCAGCTGAGGGACCACTTAATGCACTGCAAAGCCCTTAGGAATATATTAAGTTAACTTGTGGCTCAGATCTTTTTCCAAAATCAAGACATAAAAGGTTCCTCTATTGAAACTTTTTTTTTTTGCTCTCTCGCTATTAAGTGTTTAAAATACAAGCAAATGGTTTTCAGTGTTTCTCTGTGAATGGTTCAGCCTGAGAAAAAGTACTTCCTTTGGCAGCCGAAAACTACAGAAAACGCCCATTAGAGTGTCTGTTTACATTGAGCCTAGATTTGTTCAACTGTTAAAATTAACTGTCACTTTATCGGCCCGAGGCAATCCAAGATAAACACCAGCGTCCACCGCCGCCCACCATCCCCGAGCTATAATTGTTCATTATGTAAGAGATATATCGGAACATGTCCCCTGTGACTTCCTTTTTCTGAGATTTATCTAAGATTTAGAATTAAAACTGGACCGAAAGCTAAAGAAAGCTCAACAGAAGTCAAGTTTCCCAGTGTCAACTCCTTGAAGATGCGATCTGCACATTTTCCCACAGAGAGAGAACACAATAGTCTCAGTCTGTCCAGGGACAAAAATCACTCTAATCATCTCCTGTTTTCCACCTGAATGCTAGATTATGTGTTAAAGGAGTATTGTGCTCGAGTCCCACAGATCAGCAGAGGCAATCTCTGCTCTTCAGTTCAGCTCTGCCAACTGACCAGGGGCCTCATTGTTCTGCAGCATTTCCGAATCTCAGAGGAATTCCTCCTGCAGGAAATATGGTTTACAAGCCGCGGCATCAAGCCCTGCAGCTCACAGAAAATGCTGCTTTTACCCTTCACCCTCCTGGCACTATCTGCTTTGTGATCGGCCTTTTCCCTTGTCACCCCTCTGGCAACATTAAGCCCGTTTCTCTCAATGCTGGGTTAACCCACCCAGGAGTCAAATGTTGACCTCTAGACACACAGAGGGTTTTGTGTTTTGTAACTGGTTCTTGTTTTAAGGGGGAAGCTGAGTTCCTCAAGCAGTCTTAAGTCCTCATTATGACCCCCTCTCCACGGCAGGACGACTCTTTGATCATCCGCCTTCCACACGACTACCTAGGATATCCAAGAAGCAGATAAGAGCGACTCTTGGTCTCTCACGTTCCTATCTAGATCACCATCTAGGCCCATCAGCTATAACCACAGCTAAACCAATCTTTTGTTGTTAGATCTAAATCTGATGCTTCCATACAATCACTCCTGACCAGAACAGAAGGGCCCTTAAAAGGATCAGTCACCTCTGAAATGAAACCCAGTCCCCTCCTGCAGGGGGCAAATAGGGAGCTCAATCCCTCATTCTCTACAAAAGCTCCATCCTTCCTAAATGTTCCCCTCTGCTGGAAACATCTGGAAGGTGGTGGCAGAGGGTCGTACGGGGAAATAACACTCTTAGGAACACAATGTCTCGTCAAACTTCCTTCCCTGCAAAGTTCGAAAAGAAAAAAGAAAAAATTGTACAGTTGTCCACAAGCATTTTGCTTCAAACCGTTTCACTCCCGCCTCTCTTTGAAGTTTGGTGGGGGGGGGTATGTAATGCCATTAAAATGACAGCGCCTGACTCCTGTGATGCAACAACCAGGTGTTTCCCTGCTGGAGATGCAGTGCCAAGACCCACTGGTTCTCATTGGAGCCCACCTGTGCCGTCTTTTGGCAGAACTCAGGCCACGTGGATTTGATGAGATGTGAAATGCACTGGCTCTTTTTTTTTTTAATGCAGTTGAGCAAGTGGTGTAATTATGGGAGGCAGATGTAGTGCTGCACAAGACTGGAGTGACAAATTTACACTGCAGGTGTTTTTTTTGCAAGGCTCCTTGATGAATTTCATCTCATTGCTGCAACAATTTCAGACTCTTTTTTTTTTTTTTGTCGAGCATTCAATATTTATGGTGTTACCAAATATCATGTGGCACAACTGTAGAGTTTATGGGTGTGATGTGCCACAATGAGAGCCTCAAGCATCTCAAGAGAGCAGGCTGGGGAGAGGATTAGCTGCCTCCTTGTGACTGTTCTTCCAATTTCACACTTGTAAACTGTAAAAAGGTTAAGATCTTCATCAGCAGAACATATTCTCTGAGTTAAGTACTGATAGAGATCCTGCTCACAGGGCAGGGATAGAAAACGATCACACTTTTCTGCAGGCTGGTGCATCATGCATACTAAAGCAAATTTTATGCTTTTATTTATTTATTTTTATCAGGTTGAGGACATTTAGGATGGGGGTAAAACTGCATTTTGGTCCGTTTAAACCCATTTCCAGGCAGCACTCACCGAGAGAAACTCCAGCGTTCCAACATAATCCCGTTCAGTTTTTAAAAGTTCATTCATGACACAAACTCGCAACCGGAGCTGCTTCTCCAGGTCCTTCCCGCTCTCAGCCCTGTGTTCACTCCTGCTCTCCTCAGTCATTGTGAGCTTTATAAATAAACGTAAAAAATTTTTTTTTATTTTTTCCCTTCAGCAGCTTACAGGTTCACATCACAGGCAGCAGGCTTCAGATGCGACGGTGGAGAGTTCGCAGCATGTTCAAAAACTTCCAAGAGCAACCGGTGTCTGTGCTTCAAGAACAAGTCCGCAAAAAGCCCAGAAATAAAGCAAAAAAGAGAAAAACTTTTAAAAAAATTAAAAAGTTTCAAAACTGTGGAGAACTATTTCCATGTGAAGGGACTAAAGTTTAAAGTGAGTCCCAAAAGCCTTCATCCTACTCCTGCGTCCCGACAAGTCTTTAAAAGTAGAGTACCAGTGTCAGGCTACCTTAAAATACATGCGTCAACTTCCGGGTGTTCTTATCAAAGTAAAAGCATAACAGAAAATACAATTTAATGATGCAATTTCACCTCTGCTTTTTTCTATTAAAAAGTAAGACTGGTGCTGGTGTATAAATGAGGAATGCATTTTACTTTTTAGAGCTCAGTTTTGAATTTAAAAATTAAGAACTCAACTTTTTCTGAGTGTAATTTATTACTTCCGGAAGTACGATACAGTACATTACTTCCATGTAACTTGACACAACTGAGTCCTGTTTGACAATGGTTTCCAAACATTCAGGTTCTGTCCCCTCAAATAACAGCAGAAACTATGACCCCACTTGTTTTTATTTTTAGTTGAAAACTACAAAAACAATGACAAGACTGAATAGCTAATGAGGCATTTTTATTCACTTAATGGATGTTTTTATTAGTAATATTTTATT